>CAXITT010001136.1:79341-163141 GCA_964033795.1 Lymnaea stagnalis | reverse complement strand
GATTTGCTGTTTCTATGAGCAACAGGAAGAGTGTTCCAAATTGTTGGGCCATCAAATACAAAAGTACGCTCCTCGTAAGTCTCATGGCGAACAAATGGTATCGAGAGTTTGCCACTAATCAAATGAGTGGAGTTGTCTAGTGGGTGCATAAGGCGTCAGCAGCTCTTTGAGATAGGACTGTGCCAGGTCATGCAAGCAGCGGTAGCACAGGGTTGCACTTTTGTACTTTATGAGAGTGCAGAACGGCAGCCAACGCAACTCTCTCGGAAGTGTTTTAGCATGGTGAATTTGCGTTTTCTAAAAAAAAATGTGCGAGCCGCATTATTCTGAGCTTTTTGAATTTCATCTAGGAGCGTGTCAAGAATTGCTTATTTAATTTAGTGTTTGATGGTGTCGTCTCCGTTGTCTAAGGGTATGATAATTTACCAAAAGTAATACACTGTCACTGTACACTAGTACACAAGAGTACACAAGCACTGGACTCAAGAGTTGTTAGTGGTAATTAATAATGAGCTTATTATCATAATCTACATCAATCTAATCTAAGTATCCTCCCATGAGTAATGTGTGTTCTGCTAACAAGCTTAGACAAAGAACAACACATACAACATGGATCACAACACTACTACTATTTACTACCACTACTACTACTGCTACTAACACCAGCTAACAAACACTGATACGTTTAGCGTCCTACTCCACTCGCTCTTCCTGCTCTACTGACCAGCTGACCACCTGCACACACTACCGAACTACCCCCTTTCCCTTTGTATCCCTACGCTACACCAGAACTTATATTTTGCCTGGAACAAAAAAGGCGCTCAGGGATTCTAACAACTTGACATACCCCCCCCCCCTCAAGGTAAAATCTAAGTTGACTATTGCAATGAAACCTCTACCAGTCGGTGGGTCGTCGAGTTTGCACTCATAATACCCCCCCCCCGGCACTCCCCCAAATGGGCCAGGGCCTAAGCCCCAGACCATGCGGAAGCACGCCGGGATCTTCCCTCCTGGCCTGAGGGACGTCCGGCAGACCGAGGGCGCTGCGTTTAAATCGTCCGTAGTCCGCTCTCCTATGGGTCAGGGCGGCTTTACTTCCTCTCCGGAGAGGTGATGTTGCGTTACCACTCCCCACCGCCCAGGGAGCTGTCCGGTCGGGACGTAGCGGGGACGAAACGGTCGCCTAGGGGCGGCTTTCTCAGGGCCGCGTCTTTTTAATCAATGCCAAGGGTTTGGGCGGCCACCCATTGTCTCATTACCATCAACGGCAACAAGTAATCATGTTAGCGCTCAACTTACGTGGCGTTGGTAGTCATGCGTTTTGCCTGGGATCTTTTAGCTTCAGAAGAAAAACTCCCCCCTACTAGTCGGGCACGCCACGAAGAGGCAAGATCCCGTGTAACACCACCTTGGCTTGTGGTGCTGAGCATTGACCTCACAGAGCTCTTTCTTACCCGCCCGAGATTCAACTAAGGAAGTTACATAATAACATAGTACTGGTGTGCTGCAACAGTTAAAGCATAGCAAAATATTACTGTACGTCATGTACAGTAAATAGTTACAACATCATTTACTAACATCAGTACTCTACTCTAACTTTTATCTAAATAATAGATTCACATACATGTTAAAAATATAATTATAACCGAGCAAAACATAATAAAGTGTTTACCTCTTGCATCCCTCACATTTAATTAAAGAATAGCTAGCAAACTCAGACCTAATAATCTGTTTGTAAATAGTGAGAACATATTTGAATTACCGGTACCACACATTTCCAACATAGTATAAAAATCTAAAAATCTTTTAATTATAGTATAAATACCAGGGCAACATTACTTCGTTGATTTAAACTAAGAGCTTTGATGTAGTAGAGTGAACCATCACTGCCATCAATGTTCTAAATAGGTACAGAAAAATGTCAAATGTCCCATTTAAAGGAAAAAATATGTATATTAATATATATTCATGCAAATATGTGTGAACTTTTAAAAGACCAATGAAAAAAATAAAAATTAACACAACCAAATTAACACTGTTTTTGAAATTAATATAAAGAGCTAAAGAATTTTTTTTTTTCTTGAAGTCACTTCACAGTGTACAGTCGCCGCTTTCTCCAACAGTTCTCCAGGCCGCACAGACAAAGGCCAAACAAAGGTCAGCGCGTATAGGTCTACACAGGGGTGAGGATGGAGCAAAGGCCTTTAGTCAATGCCTCCCAACCGTAATATGTCCGTTGTGATTTTAAGATGTTGTCTCTGGAGAGACTGTTTCTACGAGTCAATTAATTGTAGACCGTAGGTGTGGTCTTACAACAAATGTGTCTCTCTCGACTCCGAGGCACTTTTCACACGTGCGAAATTATAAATTTTCCTAGTCACTAAATGTGAAACTTGAGATTCGGCGAAAGAAATTAGTGTACAACTTGCCTTCCAGGTTCACAATCCAATGCGAGCCCACAATGTCAAGAATTGCTTATTTAATATAGTGTTTGATGGTGTCGTCACCGTTGTCTAAGGGTATGATAATTTACCAATAGTAATACACTGTCACTGTACACTAGTACAGAAAAGTACACAAACACTGGACTCAAGAGTTATTAGTGGTAATTAATAATGAGCTTTATTATTATAATCTACAACAATCTAATCTAAGTATCCTCCCATGAGTAACGTGTGTTCTGCTAACAAGCTTAGCCAAAGAACCACACATACAACATTGATCACAACACTACTACCATTTACTACCACTACTAATACTACTACCAATACTACTACTACTACTACTAACACCAACTAACAAACACGATACGTTCAGCGATCTACCCCACTCGCTCTCCCTGCTCTACTGACCAGCTGACCACCTGTACACACTACCGAACTACCCCCTTTCCCTTTGTATCCCTACGCCATACTAGCACTTATAGTTCGCCTGGCACAAAACAGGCGCTCAGGGATTCTACCAACTTGACATATGTGTATATAGTTTTGTATTATTTTTTTTTTAGTTTTACACAGTGTACTTGCATAAATTGATATATGTATGTATAGTTTAGTTTCAAAGTTAACAGACTCTAATCAAAGTGCATATATTTGAATCAATGAAGCACCCTTGCAAAGTCTTGATGAGACACTTCAAACAGATTACTTAATATGTCTATCATTACAATGCCATTTTCCGCCTGACTTCAAAATATATCAAGATTCTAATGCGTAAAATGAACTGGTTACTATTTTAAAATGGTTGTAATAATACAGACATCTTTTTGGGCGAGATTGCAACAACGCAAATAGTTTTATGCAATCAATTAAAGGTTATAGGAGCACATACGGAATGTATATTTAAAGTTCATATGAGAAACGGAAACGACATTAGTGCATGTGGCTCAAAATGGTATATTTCAAAATTTTTGTCTCAATTGAGAAACATTTTCAGGCGTGCGAACAACAACTCAGCCAAATTTAACTCTATTTAGACAAATGGTATAGGAGCGCTAAGAGAAATTTTGTTTTTACAAAGCTTATATTAGAAAAGTATAATTTTGGGCTAACGGCCCAAAAGGGAATATTTTTAAAGGGTCGTAAAGAATCAGTAAAGTGCACAGGTATATGGATAACAACTAACCAAAGATGTATATGTAATTGCAATAAAGTTGTAGGAACGTATACAGGACATACAAACAAACATACGTACATAGTTAAATGCATTCCTTTATATATATAGATATATTATATATATATATTTATATATATGTATATATATTATATGTGTATATATATTTAAATATACATATATATTTGTATATAAACATGTGTATATATATTATATATAATATTTATATTATATATATATTTAATGAATATTGAGTACCCGGCATGGTTTGCAATATATATATATATATATATATATATATATATATATATATATATATATATTTAATATTAATTTTTTATTAAACACTATTATTAAACGCTTGTTATTTGTATGATATTATTTTATTGTTGTTTTTTTTTTTTTTTTTTTTTTTTTTTTTTTTTTAATAGATTTTATCGATTAATAAAAAAGGGGGAACACTTTTCTCTTTTCCTTAATACATTTTATTGCAATATATTGTTTGAGTTAGCTAACATTAATCCCTAAAATTTAAATGCACGTTATCTAGAGGGGTCGCAAAACGGGTCCCTTTAGCAAATTTCGGTATTTTCGATATTGAAGTTTACAAATACCGGATTCCCGGAATTTTTCATATTCTCGATATTGAGAGAATTTTTGTCGAGATTCGAGATTAGAGGTGAGGATTTATCAAGATTGGCGCTAGGAGTTAAATTGAATTTAGCAGGGCCGTTGACGTTATATATTCCGTCGATAAGATATTAAGACACGTTACAGACATTTGACTATCGAATAACTCCGAATATTGTGTTGACTGGATTAGGAACTATTAGTAGGCTTATGAATAGTATAAATATACTACTGCCCACTTCTCTTTCCCCCTAGCGCCGGCCCTGGATTTATCAATGAAATAAAACATTCAGAAAAAATATCATATTTGTATTTTTAAGAAGCTGTTAACTATGACACGAATATTTAACTTCAGACGTTAATCACACGAAAAAAAATAATATTCCTACTTTTTAATTTAAATAGTTTTACAAATCAAACATTAAAATAATTGGTGTTTTTTTAATCTTTAGTCAAATTGAAATAATGAAATCGTAAATATGACAAAGTGTATAATGTTTGGTCACTAACTTTTAACGCAAATTGTTACAAAAGAAATCCTATGAAGAGAACACCCGTTCTGACTTCACACTGTTCGGAGAATAGAAATTAGGCTATCATACGCAATTTGTTTATATTTTCCTCTTGAACCGCCATTCTCAAATGAAGCCATTTCTATTTTTACCAAACAATGTCTCCATCCGTTGGTCTGGAATTATTATCCACAGCCTGAAGTTTCTTTTGTATTTCAATTTCAAATTATCTCTTAAGCGGCAGTGTGTTTTCAAGTTCATCATGTTCAGATCCAAGATGTTTAATTCTATTGTCCGTAGATATTTCCAACGAGGAATTTACTGTCTGACCACGATTTTAAATATCCACGATTATGTTTTTGCATCTGGTCACAATCTGGCCTTATAAATGCGTCCAAGTAGTCACTGGAATGTTCAAACTTTAAATGCGAGTGAAAGCCTAAAGTTGTACTTCCAAATGTATTAAGTATCTTGTTACATCTAACACATTTAGCTGAGAGATTGTCCGTAGCTTTCAAGAAATATTGCCAAGCAGATGTATTTGTTTCCGATAGTTTCATATGCTTATCAAATTTAGATTTATTATTTTTAGGCTCCCCCATTTCGTTTTATTAACCTAAAGGGAAAATAAATGATTAACAAAAAAAATTTAAATCAATCGAATTGGTTTGACGTGTAAAATTTTAAAGAAAAATGTTTTATGTTTAGCTAGATATGGTACAGAAAAACTGGGACATTCATCCTGAGACAAAATAGCTAGAAATCAATTACGAGGTGAATGTAAAATTATTAATATTGTTATCACAGAATAAAAGTAACATAATTTTTCTGTATCTCAAACTTAAGGTATTTTATTAACAAAGTATGGATTTACTCATATTTTTTACATGTAGAATTTTTGGCATAATTAAAAACAAATCAAGCAATCAAACAAATTTGTTATTTAAAGTTGATCCCGTCATTTGAGTGCAAAGTGTTCTTATTTCTATAAAACTCTTGATGGAAGTCATAATTCGATCTTTATTCGACTATGCAAATCACTTATTTGTCAATAATATGAAAACATTTCTTACCAATCCTGTATCTTCGCTTTGAACTTGAGACACGTAGTGTGATGGATTTGCACATCTAATAAATTATTGATATGTCATATGTCTTGCTTTAACTACGACGTGGAAACTAAGAAAAACGGAAAAAAAAAATGAAAATGAAATTCCGTTATTATTGAAAATCCTGGTTTTCATAAATCCCATCCCCGTTTTTTCGAGCATCAATTATGGTCCGGTATTCCGGTATTTTCGAATTTCGGGATCCAGGATTGCGACCCATAGTTATCTACATATTGTACCGCCAGCAAAATTGTGATGTTCCCAAAATTCCAGCATTTTTATCGGCAGCCATTGCGAATCATATAGAATTGTTTTCTGATGAAATAATTTGTTTCTCGTTTAAATCCTCATATCTCTATGACGTCATCACAAATCTCCATGACGCCATCATATATCTCTATGACGTCATCCCACATGTATATGACATCATCACTTATTTCTATCAGTTGATTTTAGATCCTTGTGAGAAGTTGAATGAAATAGTGAAACGAGGTATGTGGAAGCTTGAAAAAAGGTAACAGGACAAAAAACAAGGACGTTTCGGCATAAAGCCTTCATCAGCCAACAATAGAAATGAAAATACAACAAAGAAAAGAACACAGTAGAAAACTCAAGCAGTATTCATTCGTCTCTCCGGAAGTGGGAAAACAGGAAGCGAGAGAAAATAAATATTGACACCGTGAAAAATAAAGTCCACAATAATAATGGGCCAGAATATCAAGGGATACATCAACAAACAGCAATAAGAAAATAGATGAAATATAGGGAGACGGAGAAACATCAGTAGGATATTATTTGATTAATACCATATGGAGATATGGTGCCAAACAGCTGAATAAATTTATTTTCCATTTTAGTAGGATATTATTTGATTAATACCATATGGAGATATGGTGCCAAACAGCTGAATAAATTTATTTTCCATTTTAACCCTATCTGGTGTGTTACTGCATGAAATCAATGCCGTAATGGTTACATCCAAAGCACCTTTATGTTCTTTTTGGTTGAAATGAGAAGAGACCGGGGAAGGCTTACATTGCTCAATATCCCTTAGATGTTCAGTAAACCTATCAGCCAATCTTCTCCCAGTTTCCCCTATGTAACTTGATTGGCATCTACGGCAAACAATCGCATATATTACATTTCTGCTGACACAGGTGAAACCCTCCTTAATGGTAAAAGTACCTTTAGGGAGGCCAATGCTATCAGTTTGGAGTGTAAAGGGACAAGTTCTGCAGCGGCCTCTTAAGCATGGTTTAGTACCAACGTAAGACGGTTCAGATCGAAGGCGACTATGAACCAGAAGGTCACCTAGATTTCTGTCCCGTCTAAAGACAATCAGTGGAGGGGATGAGAAAACCCTGTTGGTATCAGGGTCAGCAAGAAGTATGCTACGATTTTTTAGGAATATTTTTTTGGCAGTTAAATTGTGAGGGTGGTAGGTTAGTATAAGTTTTGTACGATCCTCATTGTTGTTAGGGCGAGTTTTAAAAGCCTCTTTTCGTGTGATCGTGCTGATGCGATCTAGTGCTTAGACCAGAGTAGTTTCAGGATAGGATCTGGAGCGGAAGAAATCCATCATTTCATCGGCTCTTTCTAGAAATTCCTCATCAATTTGGCAAAGACGCCGTAGTCTAAGAAGTTGTGAGAAAGGTATAGAGTCTTTGCATGATTTAGGGTGGGAGGATGAGTACAATAGGTAACTATGGCTGTCAGTAGGTTTGTGGTAGGCAGATGTAATCAATACGTTTTCTTTCAAAGTTACGGTGATATCAAGAAAGTTGACAGAATGTCCAGAGATTTGAGAAGTAAATTTTATTGATGGGTGAAATGAGTTTAAAAAATCTATAAATTTCTGGAGATCATTAGTTTCCATGCTTGTGATGCCTATGCCGTCATCTATGTATCTCCTATAAAATTCAGGAATATGGCCAGTATATGCCCTCTCTGCCATATATTCAAAATGACCCATGAATAGGCAAGCATAGCTGGGGCCCATTTTGGTGCCCATGGCTACACCACTATTTTGGTCAAAGAAAGTTGAACAAGTATTCCAACTAGAGGCCAACCGAATTTCGGCTTCGGCTTCGGTTTCGGCGCCGAAAGTGGCTATTTTATCACTTTCGGCCAAGTTTCGGTTTCGGCCGAAACTGAAAAGTTAACTTTCGGCTTCATTTCGGTTTCGGCCGAAAGAGAAAAGTTAACTTTCGGTTTTTCTTATCCTTTAAAAACAAACTAAACGACATTTATAAACAAACTAAACGATACTTAAAACAAACTAAGCGATCTTTAAGAACTATCTAAGCGATCTTTAATAACAAACTAAACGATCTTAAAGAACAAACTAAACGATTTTTAAGACTGAACTAAATGATCTTTAAGATCAAAACAAATGATCTTTAATAGGAAACTAAATGATTTATAAGAATAAACTAAGCGATCTTTAACAGAAAACTAAATGTTCTTTAGGAACAAACTAAAAGATCTTTAAGAACAAACTAATCGATCTTAAGGAACAAAATCAATTATCTTTAAGAACAAACTAAGTGATCTTTGTGAAAAACTAAGTGATCTTTAACAACAAACCAGGCGATCTTTATGAACAAACTAACCGATCTTTAAGAAAAAATGGACGATCTTAAACAACAAATTAAGCGATCAATAACAACCAACTAAACGATCTTTAAAAAACATAATAAGCGATATTTTAGAACCACAATTTTTAGAGAGCCGGTTTAAAAAATAATACTTTGCATTCATTTCCTCCCAAACCTCAATTTTTGCCAAATTTTCTCCTAACATACTAATTAAAAAAAAATTGTAACGCAATTTAAATTACTTTTATATTAAAATGGTAAAATCCAAAGTATTCATTAAATCAAGGGTCTAAAACTCAAATCACCAGGGGGGAGGGGGGCGCAGGAGGTAGTGTCTGAATGAGAGTGGGCCTCATCAAGTAATCCACAAAAAAAGCGACTACAACTGTTACAATCTGCTCAAAGTTTATAAATAACAATACAATCTTTAAGGGTTCTCAAGAACTTGGATTCACTTTCATCCACCTACTCACTGTTGCATTAAAAATATATACAGAAACATTACAACAACAACAACAAAAAAAACAGAATTAGACTAGTCAGTGAGATTCGACTGATACCGTCGCGGAGAGTCACGCTATAGCTATGAGATTGGGGGAAACGGGCCGGCACATTTACACTAAACTTTTCTGTCCTGTAGCGGGCCGCAATATATCGTCTTGCGGGTCACAAATGGCTCGTGGGCCGCGAGTTTGAGACCCCTATATTAGATATTTATTTATTAATATTCACAATTATCTCATTTTTATAAAAAGAATGTAAATATTTATACTTTCCCACATCATTTTCGATGTAAGCAAAATGTATGCGGGAACGAAATTCAAAATATCTAAATATTTCATTTTCGGTTTTGGCTTCGGTTTCGGCTTCGGTTTCGGCCGAAATTCATTTTTAACTTTCGGCCTTTTTTTGGTTTCGGCCGAAAGTCATTTTTAAACTTTCGGCCTTTTTTCGGTTTCGGCCGAAAGTCATTTTAAACTTTCGG
Organism: Lymnaea stagnalis; assembly: GCA_964033795.1. NCBI lineage: Eukaryota > Metazoa > Mollusca > Gastropoda > Lymnaeidae > Lymnaea > Lymnaea stagnalis. Next base: position 153,696 of record CAXITT010001136.1, on the reverse strand, counting down.
CCTATTTTCGGCTTCGGCCGAAATCAGAAAATCACTTTCGGTCGGCCTCTAATTCTAACGGACATTTACAAATGTGTCTCCAGATCTTTGTCCGTTGCCTCATCTCTAAACTGAAACGAATATTGAACATTTCCATTGTCAATATTTTTGCCATGAAGTGCGATGTCGTGTGCTCATTTTAAAAAAAAATGACTGAGGAGAATATCGGCGAGAACATATTTCTTTTTTTTTTTTTTAAATCTTAGTAGATATTATAGATTGTCTGGATTGCTGATGATACTCAAAAAAGATGTTGCATCTTGCTGATAACAATTTTGGCACTCACTTTCTACATAAAAACACGCATTTTGAGAAAAGTCATTATACTTAGTGAAATGTGTTGCAATAATTGAAACTTTGTACCCGTGATAAATGAGTTGTCGGAAACAATTAGAGATCTACATACTGGAAATATATTATGACTAATATAGGCGAATCGACATAGGAAAAATTGATCAAGCTGGGCATAAAGAAACTACTTTTTTTTGCCAGGTAAATCTTCACTGAAATTGTAAATAGCTGTTGGTTGGTATGTCCTTGTGAGTAAACGAAATGTTAATATAGCCGAAACTTGTGACACTCATTGAATAAAACCACCGAAATCAAAATCATTGATTTTTATACCACAACAACATTTAATATGTTTCAAATCTAAGTGATGCCATTAATAATAAAAATAGCACCTATCACATTAAAGTATTTTCTCTAAAGAATTTGACTTGGTTTGGTCGTATGTAGTTTTTATGTTGCTTTTATTTCTCTTTTTAATATGGTTGACTTTGTACCACGCTTTGAGCTTTTGGGGATGAAGCGTGTTTTTTAAATAAAACTTATTATTATTATTATTATTGATTATAATTAGACAGCAACCTATGGGCTTTGTGTACATTTCACTTTTACCAGCCAACTCGTTACGTGAACTCATTTGTGCTATCTGTTCACACAATGTTCACCTGAAGTCTCCTGGTCTCCAAAGCTATAATGTCTTCCCTGTACTACCAGAAACTATGCCAAAAACCCATCATCTAGTGTACTTTCGTCCGCTGTCTACCCCCTTCGTTACTCTTCTAAGACCTGGTAATTTGTGACATATTTGACCCATATTGCGGGAGACAATGGCTCACTTTGCCTTATGTCATGAAAGTCAAACGTTTTACTCACTTGTTTTTGTACCTACCTACAATCAAACTATTAGCGTATGTTAACGTGAACAAAATATATCACGCACAATCAAATTATTAATTTACTTTAACAAGACACCACTAGGTTTAATTAGTCACATACAAATAAACCTAAATGCTAAACGGAAAAAAATGTACAATCGTGTTCAGCAAAAACATATTTAAGTTACTTAAGTTCTTATTATATAGTGGGTGCTATTTTAAGCCGTTATGGGAAATTTGATCGAAATTAATTTCTCAAACGGAAAATTAATCGACTGAAGTTTGGTCAAAAGGAATAACTATTAAATGGAAAAATGGAATAACTAATAACTATTTCTGATTCATACTTAGTTTGATTTTTCAATGTTTTAATTATTTTTTTTTCTTTAAATAAATGTTGTTAAGTCTTAGTCTTGCGTGAGAGAAATGGGCAGATCTGTTCGAACGGACGCGTGTAGCTGAAATATACGAAACAGTAGCAAGTAATTATTTTATATATTGACAATACACGTATTAAGAAAAACGATAAGGAAAAACACTATTTTTTTTTTCAAAAAATGTCTCTGTTTATTTTTGCGAAGTTTAAAGTAAAAACAAAATATATATTATCTGAAAATTGACCTCACAATACATTGAAAGTGCCAACAATTCAACAAAAACACATTCATGTCTCTTCATGTAACTGCTAAGCTTGAGTGCCAATGTCAATGTTTTAACTGCTGTTATAATAGAGGAGCCCGCTTGCAAAAGGTATCAAGTCCAACCAAACTCATTTTTTCAGTAAAGTGAATTTCGTGTTACAACATAACTAGCGGTTTGAAGGTTACTCTACATTTTCTATTGAAAATAAAAACATTTAAAGCCTTCAGAACGTTAAGATTAGAGATTCAAAATGGGGATTTAAAACAATAAATTTAGAAAAGGGAACTCATTTAAAACACACAAAAAACGGGCTTACTAACACCTGGACTCCTCAATAGGTTGAGATTTCAGTCTACTGAATATTAAGAAATGTATGCTTTATGTGCATACAATTTCACTTTGATAAGGCATACATTTATAAATATGTAATGCGTTTTTTACCATTCTTAACATTGTTATGTCCTTTATATACGATTTATAAAAATTACAGCTTTCAAAACCCATAAAAATGTATCTACCTTTCTTATGAACAGTTTCTTTTGTTTTTTGGCTCTGGTTGAATTGAAAACATTTCGTATATCAAATTATTTTAAGAATTTTTTTTTTTTTTCATTTGCGTTCTGCATATCCAATAATATTTGCAGTGCCTTTTGGTGATGGAAACATGTTTAATTTTGTTTGTTTTGATATTAAATTATTAATTAAGTAGCTATCACCTAAAATAATGGAAAAAAAAAAAGCCACTTTACTAATTTTCATTTATAATATATTTTTTCCCAGACACCAACAGGTCAAGGACGTTTCCGTTTAGCCACCCCCCCCCCGCAGTGCACATCAAGATGATCATTAAGGAGTATCCCCATCACTTCTGAAAATCACTAAAATATCCAAAGCACGTGTCAGTCATAGCGCGGTGATACGGCTCAAACGATGGTTCTAAAGTTAAGTGAGAGCTACATTTTTTTTTAAAAATGAAAAATGTATGATCTCTTCCGTTAATCTCCAATTACGTGTAGGATGTTTCAAAACTAAATTCAAACATGTGCTAAAATGTATTCTTGTATTTTGCATTGATCAAAACATTTTCTGGCGACTATCACGATTTATTGGACAAGAGTAAAATGGAGCAAACATGTACTTTTAAGTGATGCACAACTAGAGTTAATTTAGTTTACGTCCTGCAGTTTCGAATTTAAGATGTCTTTGATTATTATTATGGCTAATTTTGACCTTCCCGACACGAAAGTTTTAAAATGCCACTTCAAAATTGTCTGAAGTAAGCCAAAACTTCAAGTATGCACTAAAATGCACCCTTGCTATAAAACCCTCAATTTCTGCACCCCTTCCATGATTCTTACAGTATCGAGTTGATTATAACCTTCAGTCCAATGATTACCCTGGGGCTCGCCACAAACGACGTGAATTTAATTTATGTTTGGAACTGGGTGCGATAATGCCTCCTAAAATAAATTTAAAAATGTACTTCTCCGTTAAAAAGTATAATAGAAATATTATTATTCAAGTATTATCAATTCAAGTATAATAAAATATACATCTCTTGATTTCGAAATAATGACAATATTTTCTAGGGTCCATTATATCCAGATTTCTCTACCGAGCACGAAACATCGTTGCCCTCGATTTACACCCAACTTCCTGATAAAGATGATCAAGCAATTTGGTATCGATTGATACACTGACTAGTGGCTAAAATACTATCATTCATGCCAGGGGTGGCAAAATATATTTGGCACCCTCCCTTTTACGATACAAGCTCTGCAGTTGGCCGGAAATACCACATCTGCATATTAGAGAAAAAGTGCCATCCTGAGGGATCAACCGATGCGACGTATTTTGAAGCCACTAGCAAGGGCGTTTCTAAAAAACTAATTAGCTAACAATTTAATACTATTAAAGCGCAACCTGCTTCTTCCACCAGTTAGGCTGGCTCCCCAATATGTATTTCCGTGTGCAGCCACTTAGCTACGCCTCTGGAAACTGGTACTGCCCGCACACCCCCAACCAGGGAAGGATGTCTGAAAACAATAACACTGTATAGATAGGTACTTTATTGTAAGGCAAAGTTGAAAGGATGTCATATCAAATGTATAATTTAATATTGTGAAAGTAATATCAGACTTATTGTGTGTTGTTTTTTGTTTATGGATGCTGGTATTGTGTTTAGTGTTATAGCTCTGTCTATATCTACAGGGTGAACTGGACCTGCTTGTATGATTTGTTAAGTGTAGATTTAGTCTGCAATATTGTGTTGCATGTCATATATAAATCTTGTTCTGTGTCATCAGCCACTGTCGTGCAGAGTGGACATTCCATGTGCCTAACCCTGTACTTGTATGGTCTTGATGATACTTGTGTCATGTTGCATATGATTCTACATGTTCTTTCTTTGTCTCTATTTTCGATTTTTTTAATTGTGTAATTTTAAATGTATTCTTACTGTTTATTGTTCCATATTCATGTGTCCAGTTTATCCTATTGTAGGGTTGTGTTGCTTGTTTCTTTATTAAATGTGTGTACATTTCTTTAGTTGTCTTGTGTATAAGTGTTTCGTTGCCTTTTAATGCTTGAATGCATGTCATATGAAAATCCGATTGTTTACTTCCCATGTAAGAAACTTCTTAAAAAAGAACAAATAAGTAGAACAAGGTAAGTGGAAGCTTGCACAAAAAGACAATAACTTTTTGCCTAACAGCCTTTCTTAATAGTCAGGAGAGATAAAATAGGACAAGAAATAGAGACAAGTTAATAACTTAAGTGATCGCGATTGTTATTTGCGGAAGTTGGATTTCCCATAAACACAATTACAGGAATTCAACGAATTTATAAAATGTTTTTGTTATAATAAAATAACTTATACAAGCATGTTACTTTTCATTTCCAGCCAGTGTTTCTTTCAGGCATCTCTCTATCAAATCCAGGAATGTCAGACACAATAACACCCAACACAGCAACGTCTAGAAGTGCATGAATTAACTTACAGTTAAACCAGGTGGGTCATCATAACCAAGAAATGTCAGACACAATAACGTCCAACACAGCAAAGTCTAGAAGTACATGAATTAACTTACAGTTAAACAAAGTGGGTAATCATAACCAAGAAATGTCAGACACAATAACGTCCAGCACAGCAACGTCTAGAAGTACATGAATTAACTTACAGTTAAACAAGGAGAGTCATCATAACCAAGAAATGTCAGAGACAATAACGTCCAACACAGCAATGCCTTAAAACACATAAATTGAAGTACAATGGTACAATTAATGTTTAAAATAATACATTTAAGTTGTATGAAATAAAACATTTTACGTGTATAAAATAATACTTTTAAGGTAAATGAAATAATACATTTAGGTTGTATGAAATTATACATTTAAGGTGTAAAAAATAATAGTTAATTTGCATAAAATAATACGTTTAATAAGTAAGAAATAATGCAATTAATATGTATGAATTCATACATACAATTGTTTTAAAATAAAACATTTAATACTTCATTAGTGACAACTTTAGTTATATTAAGTAGTAACAGTGGCTTATTTAATAAAAAAAATAGCATGGACCCAGGTGCTATAAAAGTACTCAGTTGTCATTATCATGAATGCTTACAATCATACGAAGTCTATGGTGCTAAAAGGAATTAAGTCACAAACTACAGATTTTGGGATTCACAAGTTGAAGTTTTCTTTTTTTCTTTAAAATATCAATATATTTATTTCGTCATGTTTAATTAAAATACTTGTGTACATTTTAATGGGTTCAAATTTCTGCATTATACTTTTTTAAACCAAATAAGCTAAGATTTCAGTTTTAATTGATTTTGACAAAAGTATGAATCAATTACATTTAGCCCAAATGACTAATAATGCAGTATTTTAACGAAAACATGCACAGCACAGTAATCTTAAATGACGCGTTCTCTAATGCATTCCCAGTCTAAAAAGGAGTTTTTGAAAAAAAAATGATATGCTAAAATGTAACGGTCTTCTTCAATTTCTTCTTGATTCTTCTTTAGTTTTCCTCCAGGGACGGTGTAGACGGAGTGTTCATCCTTACTTTTCTGATGGTAGACTATTTAATATCGCACACCTCCGTGCAAAGTCCAAGGTAAATAGAAAGCAACTAAAAGGTGAAATCTCTTCACAGAAAAGGGTGCCTTAACAAAGCAAACAGAAGAATGAAATTGGAACAAAATATATTGAAATGGATGGAGAAGGATAATGGTTTTTTTTCATCTTTGAGAATGATAAAAATATTTAGATCCAGAAATACATTAATATTTTTCCTAATTCGTCACTATCAACACATCATTTGATTCAGATTGACATTCAGCACACTATCTTTACATGATGACTATGCTTATACAGCTATCTATTTAAGAAAGTCATTTAACCAGTTTTTAAATTTCATAGCCAAATATGATAAAATGATTTGGACTGGTCAGTGTATAATTTTTTGAAAAGCATAGCTGAATGAGAATGTTTAGAATCTCTTCCAATACCCTCGTTAAACCTTCAAATGTTTCTTACGATATGTGTTTCTGTGAGTTGAGTTTTGTTAAAATAAAGACTTATCAAGAACTATTTACGGTACGCCATGGGACAGTCAAGGATTTTTGATCTGGCTCTGATATTATTATTTCTACGTTTTACAGTCAAGGATATTGATTGTGATACTGTCATTGACTGGTTTGCAGTTTTAAACAACAGGTAAATCAAATTTTAAGTAAAAATAAGGAAATCATTTTTGAACTGTCTCTACCTCTAACAAGATTAGTTTAAATATATGCACAATCTAATATAGCTTAATGGACCATTTACTTGTTTATTTCATGACAATCTGATCATCTTTTTTTTTTAAAATCAAATAAATTTTAATTGTATTGCAATCACTTTCCATTAGTTAACTTGACCTGCCGGGGTACAGTCACCTCCCTCTTGGAGAGATATCTGAAAGAAACACTGGCAGAGAGTAGCAAAAATAAAATGATATTGTAAATGATTTTTTTTTATCAATAACATTTCATGAATTCTTTCGCTTCTTATAATCCTGCATTGTGGAAATCTATACTCTGCAAATAACATGTAACTTATTAAGTTGTCTCTCATTCTTGTCCCTTTTTTAATGTGTCCTGTCTGTAAGGGAAGTCTCTTGGCTGAAAAGTGATCTTCTTACTGTACTTGTTTTTATTTCAATCTTCCACATACTTTGTTCCACTATTTTCTTTTTTTTTTAAATTTATTATAAATAATATTCAGGGGAAACAATCGATATATTTTTTCAAAATAATTTTATCGATATCTTTGAGAAATTGTATAAGACATTTTTGGTTTTTTTTTATGCAGCAGTAATGTAAATAAATGTTTTACTTACAATTTCGAAATACTTTTAAATATTTTTAAAGGAATTATTTATTTTTAATTGTTGACGTTTTTTTTAATATTAAAAACTTTAAAATTATATTTTTTACAGAAAGTTATATACTTTTATTAATGCTTAACCAAAGGCTCAACTTGTATTATCAGAATTAATCAAACAAGTGGATAATATGTTCTCATAGTCCACTTGTTTTCGGTTCCTATATTTAGGGACATAAGACAAATGCAATTCAGTTGGTTATGGTATTACATATAAGTATTTTTTCAATCTTGTAATTCTCTATATTACATAAGTACAACATTTTTCCAGAATACCTTCCAGTGGGAGGGGGCATTGCAGAATTTTCTGTGTAAGGATGGCAGTACCAGTGGCCAGAAGACAGATGAGATTTACTTACCGGGGTGCCTGAATAGTGTTCAGATAGAATTGATAAAATTAAATGGTTGAAACAAATGTGTTTCAGAGTAGAAAATGGCAGGTGGGCTCAAAAATTAACTGTGTTCCCTGACGTTAATCACCCTGGAAAATATTTGACCGCTTGTGTTGTCGCTAATAATAGTTTATTAAATGGTTGAAACAAATGTGTTTCAGAGTAGAAAATGGCAGGTGGGCTCAAAAATTAACTGTGTTCCCTGACGTTAATCACCCTGGAAAATATTTGACCGCTTGTGTTGTCGCTAATAATAGTTAAGCGACGTGGTAGTGTATTTATTATCTCAATTGAATTAAGTGCCAACGGCTGAAAAAAGGAATATTTAAAAAGGGTTGGAATGACTGAGATAAATAGACGGGCTTCTGTGCCACAACTGAACCAAGTTTTATTGCAATCTCGTAAATTTTTTAGATGAAAATTCGTTACATACATACACACATGCATGCTTTCATAACAAAGTTTATATATGTGTGTGTGTGTGTGTGTTTATGTGAATTTAGTGTTGTAGAATTATATATTTATTTTAAGAACAACACAGGAGAACATAGTTTTTTGTTTTTTTAAAAATATAGGTGTCTCTTAAAAATTGACCCATCTTGTGAACCGTACAACCTCTACGAATGCTATGGGCCTCGTATATGATAGAGATGAGGATAAGTTCTAATTATCATCTTTCTATGAAGGGTGCCAAAAAAGAGAAAGGGGGGTGAACGGACAAATGTAATTAAATTTTTTTATGCATGAACTATTTTACTAAAAATGGTAAAGTTAAGCTTGCCATATTTTCTGGATGCCAAGTACAGACACAAATGCTCATAGAAAGAGGGGCGGGGTGAAGGGTCGAAGCACAATCAACAAAAGGGATGCTGTACATCATTCTATTACAAACTGTTGTGAATATTTTTCAGACTCATGAAGAGCTTTTAACTAATTTCCATTCTCAAGAAGCGTATCATCAAATTGAGAAGATGTTAGATCGATGTTGCTCTGAGCAATCACTATATCTCTCAGAGTGGTTAACTTCAGAAAAATATTTCTTTGAAATGGTGAAATATTTGAAGCCATTTTTTAAAAATCATTTGCAAAGTTTTGCGAGTTACATTCAGCTTCAAGTTACACAAATTATTTCACAAATTTTGGCTTAACAAAACAATTGCTATTGACAATTGTTCATAGGGATATTGCATTTACATTCGCAGATAGCTACATTTGGATGCATCAGTAATGCATAAGTTACCAAGGCATGTTCCGCAAGATGACGCTGAAAATTTTTATTACGATGAACTTGGCGAAGAAATAAGATGACGAAAATTAACTGGAAATAAGGCAGGTAAGTCGTCGCTAACAAACGTACGGACAAGGCGGACGACGAGTGAAAAGTACGGACAAGCCGGACGACGAGTGAAAAGTACGGAGAAGCCGGATGACGAGTGAAAAGTACGGACAAGCCGGACGACGAATGAAAAGTACTGACAAGCTGGACGACGAGTGAAATGAACGGTATTAACTGACACAAAACATATTCTGACAAATCCGCACTGTGGAGCACAGGGGACACAAGAAATAGTGCTGGTCATTCTCTACATCCTGGTCATAAATTAGTCTTGCTATTTAAAGAATTAGAAAAGGACGAGAGAAATTGAGCAATAATCAATAAAGTTGAATAAGATACAGATCAAGACAAGGCTACTACTCAATTCAAGGCTACTACTCATGTCAAGGCTATTACTCAATTCAAGGTTTTACTAAGTCAAGGCTACTACTTAGGTCAAGTTTACTCCTCTTATCATCGCTACTACTAAAGTCAATGCTTCTACTCAAGTCAAGTGTACTACTAATAGCAGCACTACTACTCAATTCAAGGCTACTACTCATGTTAAGGCTATTGCTCAATTCAAGGCTTTACTCAAGTCAAGGCTACTATTCAGGTCAAGTTTACTCCTCTTATCATCACTACAACTCAAGTCAAGGCTACTACTCAAGTCAAAGCTACTACTAGAGTAGAAGCGTTGGTGATTTAGGAAGCGAAGAACGAACAAAGAAAAAAAAAAATAACTGCTGTGTTTTATGTCAGAGATATATGAAATAGTTATTTGTCAGGGTTATATGTCAGAACTATATGACAGTGTTATTTATCATGATTATATGCCACGGTTATATGTCAGAACTATATTACAGTGTTATTTATAATTATTCTATGTCAGGGTTATACGTTAAGTGGTAGGCTTTGTCCGATTCTGAATGTGTGTGTGGTTTGACCGTCTGTTTAACGACCATAGCGTTGCTCTGATGAAGGAGAACAACATTTCTAACATTGATTTCCCCGTCGCCTTGAATGACAAATGGACATTATTAACAGATCTCAGTTTTCACTTGTCAATTTCTGGTAGACTTGGTGTTCATTTCTTTAGTCTTCACATCTATATTTTTGGGTCGAGATTCCACAGAGAGGCTATTTATAGAACTAATGATGGTTAGGCTTCCTACTACTTCAAGACAAACACGTCACTACAATAATTATTAGTAGCTGTGTTGGATGTAATGGACACTTAAACATAAATTGTGGAAATAGCGGACTTTATTTTAATTAATTTAGTGTTTTATACACTACAAACTACTTCAAACACTGCTAGGATAACAAATGTTGTATTTCCAAACAGTGATATAGAAATGATATTTTTATACCGAGAGACATAATATATGGGAAAGAGCTAGAGGCTAGTCAGTTGGATAGAGGACAGTATCATTGCTTACACGTATTTTTTGTGTGACAATTTCAAAAATTATTATATTCTTTAATTTCTTAAACAACGAGCATAGTTATGTTCTATGATTTTCAGGAGACCTAATAAATGTAAATAGGGAAAAAAAATATGTATCGGTTTTTATCTTATTAAAGATAAAGTTGTATTATTATAATTTGCAACAACTAAGGAACAATCTTAATCATGTTATAATCGATTGATGGCAGTGCTATCACATTTTTGGGAAAAGAAAAAAAAATCAGTTTTTTATTTCGTTTTAGTGTATATTTAATGTTGTGAAAAACAAATAACATTAATGTGTTCTTAAAAAATAATCATAGGACGTTATATTGCCTATTTTGGCCAAATCTTTAAGTTTCTTTGATTAAATCACCAGGCGTAACATAACTGAGATGGTATTTCCCCTTCTTAAAAGTAAAATTAATAACGAAAATGTGTTGCTCTCTAAATATATATTTATATAACAAAGAATGTCTGCATGTATGTATGTCCCTTATGAGCTTCTATATCATGCATGCAGTTGCAATAACATTTTGTTTATTTCTTGTCCAGAAGCTCACGCATCTTTCTCATTCATTACAACGATTTTACAATATTTCGTTTTGGGACGTGGGCGCTTAATTTGTTTTTCCTCATATGTGCATGCAGTTGCAATAACATTTTGTTTATTTCTTGTCCAGAAGCTCACGCATCTTTCTCATTCATTACAACGATTTTACAATATTTCGTTTTGGGACGTGGGCGCTTAATTTGTTTTTCCTCATATGTGCTATGTAAATAAACATTTCCGAATGCGCTCCTATACAATTTATCCATTGAGATAAAAATGTGTCGAGTTTTTGGGCTCATGCCCGAAAACGTTTCTAAATTATTTCAACCATTTTACATTATTTCGTTTTAAGCCAGGGGCCCTATTTTTTTTTTCTTTCTTATATGAGCTTTATAAATATACTTTCAAATAGAGCTAATTCATGGGTGGATGAAAATTTTAATCAAATACAAATAGCGACATTTAATTGTGTGTGTGACGTAATTAGCAGAGTTCTGAATTATTACAAAGAATCTACAATATTAGCTTTATAATGCCCCTACATTTTTTTTTTTTTATTTTTGAAAATTATATTTCTATTGATATACATCTTGATGCATTCCTACACCATGCAACCAACGCCACACAATTTTGGTACAGTTATGTGCGCACTCACTCAAATGTTTCTAAAAATAGAACCATTATTTTACTACACTTAGTTAAAGTCATGGGGACCCACATTTTTCTAATAAGAGCAATAAGATTATATAATTTCAAAAAGAACTATTGCATACTTGAATGGAATGTAATCAAAAACAAAGAACGACATGTCACTTTGTATGTTACATAGTAAGTAGGTTTGACTCAGTAACACCATTGTACAATATAACGTTTCAGAGCAGGTGGAGCCCTAAAATCGTTATTATGTAGAGCTAAATTTGTTTGTTTTTTTCTAATGTTAGTTAAATAAATATTATTTTGAAAAGAATCATTTTTTGGGTTTATGAAATTAAAAAAAAAATAAATAAAAATTTGAAATTTAATTTTGTGTGTCGTAATGAATAGATTTTATAATTAGCAAACAATTTTTACAATATTCCGTTTAGTTCCGGGGGCCAAAATTCGTATTTTTAAATATTATTTGTATGCTTTAGACTATTTAAATATATTTCGCGTATGTGTTCCTATACGAGTCATCCGATCGTGACAAAAGATTGTTCAATCGTTGTGCGCATGTCTGCAAAGGTTTCTAACTTGGTACAATCATTTTATTATATTCCTTTTGGGGGCAGGGCTGTTAATATTTTTACTGTTTATGAGTTATATAATTTCTAACAGATCTAATGCATGTTCGGATCAATAGAAAAAGTGAGTGGGCTAAATTTTGTAAATCCATGATTCTCATATGTACAGCTGCATGTGGCCTGCTCACGCGTCGAAAGTCCTTCTAATTTATTTGGGTACGCACCAGGCATAACGTATTGCCTTTATATATATATTTAAAAACCCTAAATTAAACATTTACGCATATTCTCTCTTTGAGTTGCAATGCAACGCATGTCGGGTTCTCGGTTGTTAGGATGAGGAGGGCACATGTGAGTGGTACAGAATTTTGGGCATCCTTGGTGTTCATTGCAATCCCTATTGGTAGGGGTCGATTTCAAGTGCAAAACCACTTGTAACAATTTGCCAAAACCATAACATCATTGGTTAAGCATAGCTTGTATTATATATACTTGCCTTCAATTTAAAACAACGTAGTTTTGTAAAACTCCAGCTGTCTTTGCAATTTATTATTATTTTTTAAAAAAAATATCTATAAGATGACTTAAAAGAGAATAAAGAATTTTTTATTATTAAAAATATTACAATTTTAAGTAAATTATTTTTTACATCAATTACTGAACAATCATATTTACATAATAGTTAGTGTAAATTACAGTAAAATAGTGTGTGCCATAATTATCTATAGTTATAAATCTTCAACATCCTATAAATTCATTGTAACTATAACGATTTTTTAAATAAATGTAGTCCTCTTTCATTATATTTTTTAAATTAAATTGTGTATTTTAAATCTGTTTCTGTTATTATTTTTACACAATTTAACTCAAAAGGGCATCCATAAATCTGAAAACCTTTTAACTCACAAGGACAGACATAATTTTCAACACCAGTGAACCCACAAGGACAGCCAAAAATGTCAACACCAGTGAACCCACAAAGAAAGCAATAAATATCAAAACTGATGAATTTAATGACATCCATGAATGTTAACACCTGTGAAATCACAAGGACGTCCAGAAATTGTCATTGCTATTAGTATATTTTAAGAGAGCGAGATATTTCTCTTGTCAGTCGCTCCCCGAAATTCATGCATTTTGTTTTGTCCCAGATAAATTCTTGCAACTCAATCGACAAGTGTTTTATTCTACATTAACAATGAGGTGGTCATCATAACCAAGGAATGGCAGAGACAGAAACGTCCATCACAGCTACGCCTAGAAGTACATGGATTAAACTACAGTGAAACAACATAGGTCAGCATAATCCATACATGGCAGAGACAAGAAAGTCAAACACAGCTATGCCTAGAAGTACATGGATTAAACTAGCAGTTAATATGCAAACACAATTATTTTAATATAATTAAAACGAATAGCCATCTCCTTATTAGGGTGATGCTTCTCAATGTACTATGCAATATATTTCAATGTTTTCAGCACTTTTTTTATTGAGCTAGAAGATTGTTGCTCTGCTACTTCCTCTTCCATTAATTTACTTTGTTTTTGTTCTTGAGAATGGTGCAGATCGTTGATGTTGACTTGATTAGCCACGCTAACACCTTGTTATCGCTTTTCAATAATTTTACGTTTCCTTTCAACAGTTATTGTTTCTCTCTTATGATTGTCTTCTTGTGTTTGTTTTTTTTTTCTGCGAAGACCTTTTAGCACAGGTTAGTACACTTTGCACATAAAAAATTACGAATACTGTCTGAATACAAAATTTGTAAAAAAAACTGGTGATCGGAAAAAAGGGACTTTCCCTTTCGGCGTAACTCATTATGCGAAATGTCGCTCGTTAAAGGAGCAACTTCTTCACATTTATTTGTGCTCGTTATGCGAATTACTCGTTACGAGAGGTGCTCGTTATGAGAGGTTCACCTATATATACAATTTATTACATTTCCTTATCTTGTTCCTTATTGTAATATGTATTTTAGCAATAGTTTATTGAAAATTGAATGTCAATTTATGATTTATTGAACTAAACTTTTAATATAATGGTATACGTCTAATCAAAATCATATGAGACGCTTTTTCTTAATTTGGAGGGAATGAAAAGATGTGATCCTGGGTATTAAAGCTTTTTAATTGATATGTCAGAAAGTTTTTTGTTATTGTTTTTTTAAGATTTCAAGTATTTCTATTTGGTTATTAAAAAAAAGAAATTAATAAAGAATCGCACATGTTAAAAAAAAATCGTTTTCCATGTTGGAATTCTACCGTCTTTGTCAAATCCTCCTACAGCCTCTTTAGAAATAGTCTTCGTAGACGACTAAACCTGGTGGACGATTATTCTTCATACACGTTATCCACACAAATTAAACTATATTCACACAACAGCCAGATGAAGAATATTCATCTATGAACAATTTACATTTACTCAAACGTATTTGACATTGCTGAATTGTGGGTCAATTATGATTAGCCCATATGATCTCAAATCTAATACAAATGTTGCGTAGATTTTGATATGCCAATATATGTAATGCAGTCTTCTAAACGTATTTGACATTGCTGAATTGTGGGTCAATTATGATTAGCCCATATGATCTCAAATCTAATACAAATGTTGCGTAGATTTTGATATGCCAATATATGTAATGCAGTCTTCGCATTTTATATGTCTTAATGTGATAAAGATTTCACATGGTATATGTCTCTGTATGTTCTGCATTCTTCAGATTTTAGATATATATATATGTATGTGATGGAGTCTTTAGATGTAGATTTCTCAGTATCTGATGCCTTATTCAGTTAAAATATTTTGATCATATTTGATCAGTGTCTGATGTAGTCTTTAGATGATATTTGTATTAATATCTAATGCAATCTTTAGGTGATATATGCTTCAGTATCTGATAATGATTTAGATGATATATGTCTCAGTATATGATGCAGATTTTAGATGGTAGATAACGGCTACGTATGTGCTGTACGTGTATGCATGTCTCTGTATCTGTTTTGTGTTTATTCCTCCATCCGCAATACTCCAACCAGGTTAAGACTACCAAATATAAGATTCAGTCTTCTTCGCAGATACCTTACTTTGGCAAATTAGTTAAATATGAATGTGAGTTGGTTGATACCAATATCTACACATGAAATAATGACTTATATGGTACACACGGCTTTTTCATTGATTTTAAATATGCGATATTAAACCTACATAAGTTGAGCTAGGAAACATATCAAACAAAATCATTACATTTGGATAAATATGCCATGAAAACTAGCGATATCAAAAAACATCGTATGATTCGAATGTCAATTGAGAAAGTACAAAAGAGTCATAAAAATAATTGAAGATGGTACACGATGTCAAATGATCATTNGAGTGGTTTAGAGGGAACCTGCTTCTGGAGACTGACAGGGTTTGGCACTTGACGGGATGAAATTCCATGTCCCAGCTTATCTCCCACTCAGCTAACCGATTGAGGTCTTGTTGAAGCTGGCTCTGGTCAGAGCTGTTGACCATTGTCCTATATACCGCCGTGTCGTCTGCGAACAGTCTTGCTTGAGAGGTCAGCTTCTCGGGCAGATCGTTGATATATGCTAGGAACAAACAAGGGCCTAGCACTGAGCCCTGGGGGACCCCTGACTTAACACTGACAAAGGAGGAGGTTTTGCCATCTACCACTACTGCCTGGCATCGGTCGCTGAGGAAGCTAGAGATCCATGTTTTGGTAGTGCCTTTTTCATCAATTAGAAAAAATATTTGTGGATTGAAACACGGGTAACTAAGATATTAATAGTATAGGCAGTATAGGCCTACGTTGTAGGATTATAAATGAACAATTCCTTTAAAAGTATTTTTTTTTTGGTGAAAAAATCGTTATAATGTAAATTTAAAAAAAAAAATAAAACACTTATTGTTTTCATCATAATATCAATCCATTTTAACTACAATTATTATTAATAAATTTTGCTTAATTGCTTTGCAAACCCCACTTGTAATCAACAGATTTACAATAATAAAAAATCATTTTTTGATGAAGAAACTTTTGCCTTTGTAAAAGGAATTCTGTGTTGATTAGCCTTGTATGCTTTTTTTTTCCAAGTGACTTCTATTACACATGTATTGTAGATTATATTTTTATCAGAGAATTCGGAGGTAATATTTAGTAGCCTAACTCCAGTGGGTATTGATATTTTGGATTATAAATAATTTTTTTAAAAACAATTTTTTTTTTTTAATGTGATAAACATGTTTTAAATGTCTTTTTCAATAAATTTCAGTCCATTAATATACCATGTTTTTCAGGGGCATTGATTCAATCTATTATTACATTAATTACATAGAAAACCCCCCTTTAAAAAAAAAAACTCTTATATATTTGTATGATCTTGGGAAATCTTGGGAAATTTGTTCACCAAATCTTGGGAAATTTGAAAAAAAGTGAGTGGCAGCCCTGCTCCTAACCTTTGTGACACATTAATCCAATTTTAAAAAGTGTTAAAACTAATGTCATTAAAATTAGTTGAATTTAAAATATTTGAAAATACCACGCACACATTTTCGAATTCGAATAATACTTGTAACCTTACTGTCTACCCTAAGTCTCTCCCCAAATACATGTTTCTCTGTATCAAGAACATCATTTTTATATTTATTATTATACTTATTTTTTGCTGGTTTCTGTCACAATATGACGATGATGTGGACTTCATAGACAATAATCAATAAGGTGTGAGATTTTTCTTTTAGAATGATGCATCCCAAAGGGATATCGCTTGAAGATGATACAGCTTGGCAAAAGTGGTTTCACAGGAGATGACGGAATGTTTCTTTGTACCAGTGTAACCCGCTTACGACAGATTCCTTCATTAGATAAGTGGCTGGTTGGATTGTTCTGGTTAGATGGGGAACTAGTTAGATGAGTCGCTGGTTAGATGAGTAGCTGGTTAGATGGGTTGCTGGTTTGATGAGTGGCTGGTTAGATGAGTGGCTGGTTAGATGAGTGGCTTGTTGGATGGTTACATATGGAATTAGCTAGATTGTGAGCTGGTTAGAAATTATCTGGTTACATTGTGATCTGGTTTGATGAGTTGCTGGTTAGATGAGTTTTTGGTTAGATGAGTAGCTGGTTAGATGAGTGGCTGGTTAGATGAGTGGCTGGTTAGATGAGTGGCTGGTTAGATGAGTTTTTGGTTAGATGAGTAGCTGGTTAGATGAGTGGCTGGTTAGATGAGTGGCTGGTTAGATGAGTTTTTGGTTAGATGAGTAGCTGGTTAGATGAGTGGCTGGTTAGATGAGTAGCTGGTTAGATGAGTGGCTGGTTAGATGAGTTTTTGGTTAGATGAGTAGCTGGTTAGATGAGTGGCTTGTTGGATGGTTCTGGTCAGATGGGGAACTGGCTAGTTGAGTCGCTGGTTAGATGAGTAGCTGGTTAGATGAGGTTTTTGGTTAAAAGGGGGCTTTAGTTCGATAATTAGCTGGTTAGATGAGTGGCTTGTTGGATGGTTCTGGTCAGATGGGGAACTGGCTAGTTGAGTCGCTGGTTAGATGAGTAGCTGGTTAGATGAGGTTTTTGGTTAAAAGGGGGCTTTAGTTCGATAAAGAGCTGGGTTGATGAGTTGCTGGTTAGATAGAGTACTAGTTGGATAAAATGATGGTTAGAAGAGTTGCTGGTTTAATTAGGAGCTGTTTAGATGCAATGCTGGTTAGAAGGGGAGCTGCTTAGATGGTGAGCTGGTTAAATAGGGAGCTGGTTATATGGAGAGCTGGACATGTGTTTGCTTGACTGGGGTTTGGTATTGATTGAAGTCAAAACAAAAAAACCTTAAAATTTGCTCGGTTAACACCAATTGTATAACCAGCACCCAATGTCTTTATTTGGAAATATAGCATTTGTTTTCCTTCCAGCAGCTGAAGTATTGTATATTTTTTAAAAACATGTTATCTCCTTTAGACTTGATGGTAGGTAAAGCAATGAGCACGTCAGCCAAGTGCCAAGAACAATTCATTGAAAAGCGTTTTGCTAGAAGTTGATTTCTGACAGCCGTTTATGAATATCCTAATATAAGTATAACCGATAATGCGAACTGATTAGATTACCGACTTTTATATGAAGCAGATGAACTAATTAAATTGCATGCTTCACGTGAATTAAATGAGCTAATTACACTAATTACTTCATAGAAAGAAACATACTTAAGCCATTCGAGACAGTTTTATGCCCCTAAATTGCATGTTCCATTTTATATGTATATGTTGAGACCCCACACAGTTAATAACCCACACAGTAATGACAACACAGTTGATAACCAACACAGTTTTCTTTTTTACAGATAAACGCAACCATAACATTTATAATGAACACCTATCCCTAATTTAAATTCATTCTTTCATTGTGCAATATAATTTGAACACAAATTGCACATGTTGGATACCTCGTCGTTTTAGACGGTTTTATGAACGTTTTCAAACTTGTTTAGTTGCTAGAATGAAAATAAATAAAAATACTTGACATTTTTCGCCAAAGCACGATTTTTATAATCAAATTATGTAAGCCTCTAACTTTAGACGACCTGAATTTCGGCTTGGGCTTCGGTTTCGGCGACGAAAGTTGACATTTGATCAGTTTCGGCTGAAAAAGAAAAGGTAACTTTTGGTTTAATTTCATCTTTTTGGAAGCGAATGAAGTTTTCGGTCATCTACCAGAAGTCGGACTGTCTGTAAGTCTCTAGGCCTAAAATGCGATCTTCATTTTTTTCTGGACGTCTTGCTGTCATCGAATATTAAATGATAAATACACTGCGAAAAGTGCTCACTTACTTATCTTATATTTCCAAAATATAAATTTAAATTTCCAATAGTCCTAGGCAAATGTCAACAGTTTTACAGGGAAGAAACTCATTGAAAGGTAAAATTTATATACATTTTTGTTTTTAAAATTCTTTCATTTGTTATATGTGTTTGGATATATCATAATGATTCTCATACTTGTTTTCATAGGCAAAGCTGATTCATGGTTAATAATCCTTGGGATTAATAATATGTCTATTATTATTTTTATTTCATCGTTTCAGACAAATTTAAAAGAAAAACATCAATCGGGGGGAGGGAGCTAGGTAGCTGAACGAAATAATAACTTCACCAACGCGGAAAGACAAATTTGTTGGTACTAGGTTAAATATTAATACCGGAAAACCTTGCAAGCTGTTTATGAAAACACAAAGCATTAGTATGAGGATAATATTGTGGTGATATTTTATAGCCTAAATGAATGATATTTAGGCGACAAAAGGCTCTACTAGAGCCATAATATTTAATGTAGGCATAATCAATTATATGTTCAAGTGTGTAACTATAGTATAAAAGCAAAGTGAACTTAAGTTCTTATTTTTCATGAATTTTGCACAACAAACCCTCCCCTTCTGTCCAATTTTTCTCTTGTCATATAATAAAAATGCTATTCAAGGGAAACAATCGATTTTATTTTCTATAAGTCTTATTGATATCTTTAAGAAATTTTATGAGACATTTTCATGCTGTTTTTTTCATGCAGAAGTATTTTTAAAGAATGTTTCACATATATTTTCAATTATTTTTAAGTAGTTTTAATAGAATTATTTTTTTTATTTTTATTTTTTTTTGTCAGAAAAAAACTTTACAATTATATTTTTTAGATTATATTTATATACCATTAAATTATGCTTATCAACGTTCTCCTAGTAGTATGTTTTGTTTTGATCAAAAGGATGTTATGTTTTAATGAGAGCAGTAGTCTAATTGATTTGGTTCCCAACATCTAGGGTTACTAGTCACATGTAATTCAGTTGGTTATGTGTTAACATACAAGCTTTCTAATTAAAATGCCATTTTCCATCCTTGTAAAGTACTTCATGACTAAAATGCAATGGGTTTTTTCAGAATTTTAACACTGCGAGAGGCTAAGGGGACTTGCAGATTTTGTGTATGTGTGTAAGGGGGGGGGGTGGGCATTACTAGTATCCAGATGCGTAGCTCAGGCCTGAAAGATGGGACACATGACCCGGGCGCCTGCATCGTGTAGAGATAGCCTTGATAGTATATAATTGTTGAATATAAGGGGTTTCAGGACTGAAAATAGAGGAGGGGGCGCAAAAATTAATCTCGTTCCCTGACTTTAAACTCTCTGGAAAATATTTGTCCGCCCATGGCGGCACTCATAGTAGTTAAGCCACTTGGCCGTGTATTTATCTATCTTAATTGAATTAAGTGCCAACGGCAAATAATTTGAATATTTTATAAGGATTGTAATGAGTGAGATAAATGCACGGGATTTTCGGCGAAAACATGCCAAAGTTTTATTGCAATCACATGACTTTTGTAGGACCAAATTTGGGAAAGACATTCATACATACATACATACATACAAAATGTTACATATATATATATATATATATATATATATTATATATATATGTATATATAAATTTAGTTTTGCAATATTCTAAATTTAGTTCGATAACAACAGAGGAGAAATTTTTTTTTTTTAAATGTAGCATCTCATAACCTTTGACCCCTCGTGTGAACCGTACAACCTCTAGGAATGCTTTGGGCCTCGCATATGTTGGGGGTTTTTAAAAGTGATGGGGAAATTTTCATTATCATTTTTCTATGACAGGTGAGGGAAAAGGGGAGAAGGGGGATAACGGGAAAAAAGTGCTTGATCTGTTTTACTTGAACAATATTTCTAAAAAATGATAAAGTTAAGCTGACCCTATTTTCTGGATGCTAAGTACAGACAGAATGCATACAACAAAAAGGCAGGGTGAATGAACGAAGCGAACAAAAACCCACCAAATGCGATGCTTTACATCATTGTGTTTCTAACTGTTGTGAATATTTTACAGACCCATGAATAGCTTTTAACTAATTTCCATTATCAAGAAGCTATTCATAAAATTGAGAATATGTTAGATCGATGTTACACTGCACAATCATTGTATCTCTCATAGTGGTTTACTTCAGCAAATATTTCTCTGAAATGTAGAAATATTTGCTATATTTTTTTTAAAAATCTTTTAACATGTTTTGCAAGTTACATCCAGCTTAACAAGTGACTTAAATTGTTTCACATAAGTTGGCTTAACAAATCAAGTGCTATCAACGATTAGCCATGGGAATATTGTATGTACATTCGCAGATAGTTAAATTAAGGTGCAGTCGTAATAACTAGGTAAATGAGACATGTTCCGCATGATTGGTCTAAAATTTTTATAGTGCTGAACCTAGAGAGAAATGAGATTACGCAAATAAAATGAAAGTAAGGAATATACGTTATTGTTAATAAAGTACGGACGAGCCGTACAACGAGTGAAAATAATAAAATTACGGACAGCCGGATGACGAGGGAAAAGTTCGGAGAAGCCGTACGACTCGTTAGAAGTACGAACAAGCCGGACAGCGAGTGAAAAGTAGGAACAAGCCGGACACTGAGTGAAAAGTACGGAAAACCCGGACGAAGTGGGAACAGTACGGGCAACCCAGATGAAGTGTGAAAAGTGCGTAGAAGCTGGACGACTCGTGAGAAGTACGAACAAGCCGGACAGCGAGTGAAAAGTAGGAACAAGCCGGACAGTGAGTGAAAAGTACGGAAAACCCGGACGAAGTGTGAAAAATACGGAGAAGCCGGACAACTCTTGAAAAGTACCGACAAGCCGGACGACTAGTGAAAGTACGGACAACCCGGATGAAGTGTGAAAAGTACCGAAGACTCGTGACAAGAACGGAGAAGTCGGACGACATGTGAAAATTACGGACAAGACGGGCGACGTTTCAAAGTACGGACAAGCCGGACGACGAGTGAAAAGTACGGACACATACGGACGCACCAATTAGTACAGACAAGGGATTCGAAAATACAAACTGCCCGTCATAAATACGGACTTCTGGTAACGCTGGTATGGTGGCTTTTGTTTTTAATGTACATTTTTTGGGGAGATAGCAGAAAAAAAAAATCAATTAAAAAGGGTACTATTACAAAAAAAGCGCTTCAATTAAGATAATTTACTTGCTGAACGCAAATGAAAACAAATTTTTTTTTTTACTTATAAAAAGTAAATTTTTAAATTGTCCAGTGTTAAAAAGAAAAACAAATGTTATTAAGAAAGGTATATATATTTTATGGGTTCTGATAAATTGTCAGTTTATCAATCTTATCTGAATGGCACAACTATTTTAAAGAGACATCCATTGTTTACGTAAGATATTATTTATTTATTACTGTTTGTGTTTTATGAAATGGAAACACTATGCACAAAAAGTATACAAATAGTTCCCATTATTTCCGTATAACTCAGTTGTTTGAAAATGAAAACTACCATAGCTTTCGTTGGATAAATTGCAAATTGCCATTTTAGTAAACTTAAACATAGTTTAAAACTAAGCCCTAAGCCCACAGAATTGACAAAGAAAACAGTTTTTTTTTTTTTTTTTTTTTTTTTTTTTTTTAAATGTGTACCATAAAAAGTAATTAGAATCATAATAGAAATGATAGTTCACAAAAAAAAATTTTCTTAGCTTTCTACTGGATCTTAATCGAAAATGATATAAACTTCTATAAAAAAACAGGTACATATGAATGGGCATTTTTTTTCTTCTTTTTATTATCATGATATTGAAAAGAGAAAAGCAGATGTGAAGTTTTTCATAATATATATAAGCTAATAAGAAAACAGTTTTTTTTTTTTTTTTTTTTTTTTTTTTTTTTTTTAATTTTTTCCAAAAAAAAAATTTAAAATAAAAAATAAAAATTTAATTTAAAAAAAAAAATTTTTTTTTTTTTTTTTTTGTTTTTTAATAAAAAAATATAAAAAAAATAAAAAAAAAAAAGAAAAATATAAGGGGAATTTTTTTTTTTTTTTTTTTTTTTTTTTTTTTAAATGTGTACCATAAAAAGTAATTAGAATCATAATAGAAATGCTAGTTCACAAAAAAAAATTTTCTTAGCTTTCTACTGGATCTTAATCGAAAATGATATAAACTACTATAAAAAAACAGGTACATATGAATGGGCATTTTTTTTCTTCTTTTTATTATCATGATATTGAAAAGAGAAAAGCAGATGTGAAGTTTTTCATAATAAATATAAGCTAAGTATTTACACAAAAAATAGAAAAAGCAAGTTGCCTGCATACAAGTTCTTATTAAAACCTATCATACTTTAAATTCATATTTTTTAAATGAAATATAAAGGGAAAACAGATTGCACATGTTTGATAATGAACTAATTATTTTTAAAATTGTACATCATTATGGGTATGTAAATGTATTTTAATAAGGTGTCATAAAAGTCTTTAAACTTATGAAATTTGCAAAAAAATAGACCAATACACATAGAGAAATATGAGAACAACAGAAAGGAAGACGCGAGCGGCCAGTACGATATTTATAACCGAATACTGTAACAAGATTAGCTTTAAATATACGGTTTATCTAATATATCGATCCTAGCATGATTACAAGTTAATGGCTCTGAGGCAAGAGTATAAGATCGGGCTGTTGACTCTAGCTTCGCATCCCCTAGAAAGCTGCCACTAAGAAAACTGTTTCGTCCCAGCTGATTCGCAAACTTTTTGTAAGTAGGCAACCCACTGTAGAACCCCTCTTGAAGGGCGTCCGTCGCTTCAACGGGAGGAGTTGGGGAAAGATATCAGGACGTAAATTTAACATTCAAAGTTAAAAAGTCGACCGTGTGCAATGTGTGTATACACAATGCTGAACCGACTGGGTGTCTTTTGGTTGGGGCGGCCTCTAGCGGAACCCGATCGAGTGGATTCAGATTGGGGCTGTTCTGGCGATCAGGCATTCAAGGTTTATAAGTTTCTTATCCATTAGACAAAGATTTGTCAGATCCATAATACGTTTTAATGTCAGACACATAATCATACCTTGTGTCAGACACATAATCATACATTGTGTCAGACACATAATCATACCTTGTGTCAGACACATAATCATACATTGTGTCAGACACATAATCATACATTGTGTCAGACACATAATCATACATTGTGTCAGACACATAATCATACCTTGTGTCAGACACATAATCATACATTGTGTCAGACACATAATCATACATTGTGTCAGACACATAATCATACCTTGTGTCAGACACATAATCAGACAAAGTGTTTAATTCATAACAATATTATTTTGAGGAATTGATGTTAAATAATTCAAAGGAGATAATGTATTTTTAGTTTGAGTCTCAAATAAAAAAAACTCGTTTTCCCGTTTTCAACCGATCATTGAGAAAATACAAATAGTGATTGAAATCAATTAATAGCATTGTTTTAACAAAAAATAAACTTCTAATCATTGAATACAATTTAGTATCACATTGTAAATATTGTTAAATCAGAAATATGTCTTAATGACGTCATACAATATACAATTTGTTTTGAATGCGGAGATTCCTTGAGGGCGTTTCAATTTCGATAATTTTAATTTTGTTTTTATTTTGGATAAACACCACTACCACCGAAAAAAAAATAAATCAGTTATAAGTATTTAAAAAAATACATTTATGAAATATATTTTATATATGTATAATCTACAAGGATCAATAAGGTATGATTTTTTTTTTAAGTCAGTCGGACAGTTTAATATTGTAGACACAGTAAATGATTTGATCGAAATGTGTCATAAAGTCTTTTTTAGGGAGCAGCATTGATTCAAAAGTGTTTAGAGTCTGTTAAACACAAAAATAAACTATGACATACAATAACAGTTTATGCAAGGATGTCGTATATAACATATATTACATAAATTTAACCATTGATACAAAACAAACGGTTGTCAAGTTAGGCAAGGCAATAAGTAATAGGGTGAGTACGGGTGGCTAGAAAAACAGTAGTATTTAACTAATATCTTTGAATGCAGGTGCACAACTGAAAGGTGGTAGTGAAGTCTCATCAATAACACGACTTTGAATATGAGATGTTGCAAAATGTAATTATTGACAATGTATTATCCTCAAAAGAAAAAAAAAGGAAAATGAGAAAAATATTGATGAGATGTTGTTAAAAAATAATTGATATTGAGATGTTGTCAAAACAGCATTGACAATGAGATATGGTCAATCAAAAGGATTGATGTTGAGATGTTGTCAGTTAAAGTAATGAGAATTAGATGTTGTCAAGACAAGTATTGCTACTGAAGATGTTGTCAAGTAAAGTAATAAGAATGATATGTTGTCAAGACACGCAGTTATCATGAGATGTTGTCGAGACAAGTATTGATAATGAGGTATTATCACAATAACTTTTGTTAATGTAATGTTGTTATGGCAAGTATTTAGAAGGAAATTTTGTCAAGATATTTATTGAAAATTGGCTATTGTATTAAGCAACACAATGGCCCCTTTTGAAAGTATTGACTTTACGTCATTTAAATTATCTTATCAAATATGCATTGACGTAGGATAAATCTGACGGTAGAGAAAACTAATAAATAATGCACAGTTTGATAGACACATAACATAGTCAGGTAAATGTTTTCCTTATATCCATATAATTTTCCGGACAGACTTAAAAAGTGGATTTTTTCTCTGTCTTGTGTGGATGATTAAAGTTTTGGAGAAATTGTTTTTAGTAGAATTTGATGTATAAGATGAAGATGTGGTCAAGATTCTATATTAGAATTAAATAATATTTTTATAGGAGTAAGCTATTTGTCATCTTCTGAAGTTAATGTTTGAACTTGACTTCTTAATTATAATCCATTTTTTTTTGGTCCTAAAACATATTCTTTTTTTTTAAGCATATATTTTTCCTTCTTCTTCATGGTGCACATTTTTTATTTGAATGAGATTTTCAACTTGTTACAGGTGGTAGGGATCCCCAAGACTTTAATAAATACTGTAAGAACTAAATGTCAGGTATGTTTTTTTTTTCAGTTTTAGTAAGGTAGAAATATTTTGACACAAATTTGAGACAACTGCTACTACACTACACTCCTTGCAGTGACAATTTTTACTTGATTATTACTGTTTAGCTTTGAGTTTAACTATTACATATGTACTTTGTATATTATCTAGCTAGCAGATGGTTTTTTTCAATATTTACTAACATCCAACCACTGCCTATAATGATACATCACACAACATTTCTTTTAAATTGATAAGCGAAATTGTATTTATTTTTGTAACACGCATGTCCATAAAAGTACTAAAAGAGTATAAAATCAACGTTGCCCAAAAATTCAAAGTTTTTACAGTCATAGAACTAAAACAAAACAACTTTTCTATTTGAGGATTGGATATTATAGAAATAAATAGTGTTTCATTATTTTCCTTTTCATTAAAAAAAAACCCATTGTTTAAATATAAATGATAATTATGACATAAATATGTTTTCAGGGGAAATAAATGTTGTATTGTATATCATAATATATATACATATTAAAGTTCTTTATAACACATAATTATTTTAATATTTGTTGTGGCACTGTAATTTTAATAGCAGTGGCAAAAGAAAATAACAAACAAATGATTTTTAGATAGCTTACTTGTACTTTTCTATTTCTCTTTTGCTGCCTTCAAGAAACTTTGAATTTTAAATTTTAAAATGCATTTATATATTATTCATAAAGCTTAACCAAAGCGTTACGTTCTGCCAGACTGGTTTTAAGTAGGGAGAGCTCTCTTACTCTCGAACTCGTTCCCTACTTGTAAGGATACAATGCCAAAATACCCTCTCCACCAAATGACTGGTTTCCCTATCTCTCTGTACACATGCATCATTAGCTGATCTCAGACCCTTAAAATGATCTGCCGTAAAATTTGAATTATTTCAACTCTTAAAAATCTTCCCACCTAAAGAGGATGACCGTGAACCTAGGCGTAGCTAAAGAGAGAAGCGGGTGACAGATAAACCCATGCACTATGTTAGCAGGGACCCTATCATGTGGTGTGGTGGTACTTAATGGAAGAGTATGACCGTGAACCTAGGCGTAGCTAAAGAGGGAAGCGGGTGACAGATAAACCCATGCACTATGCTAGCAGGGACCCTATCATGAGGTGTGGTGGTACTTAATGGAAGAGGATGACCGTGAACCTAGGCGTAGCTAAAGAGAGAAGCGGGGGACAGATAAACCCATGCACTATGCTAGCAGGGACCCTATCATGAGGTGTGGTGGTACTTAATGGAAGAGTATGACCGTGAACCTAGGCGTAGCTAAAGAGAGAAGCGGGGGACAGATGAACCCATGCACTATGCTAGCAGGGACCCTATCATGAGGTGTGGTGGTACTTAATGGAAGAGTATGACCGTGAACCTAGGCGTAGCTAAAGAGAGAAGCGGGGGACAGATAAACCCATGCACTATGCTAGCAGGGACCCTATCATGTGGTGTGGTGGTACTTAATGGAAGAGGATGACCGTGAACCTAGGCGTAGCTAAAGAGGGAAGCGGGGGACAGATAAACCCATGCACTATGCTAGCAGGGACCCTATCATGGTGTGTGTGGTGGTACTTAATGGAAGAGGATGACCGTGAACCTAGGCGTAGCTAAAGAGGGAAGCGGGTGACAGATAAATCCATGCACTATGCTGGCAGGGACCCTATCATGGGGTGTGTGTGGTGGTACATAATGGAAGAGGATGACCGTGAACCTAGGCGTAGCTAAAGAGGGAAGCGGGTGACAGATAAACCCATGCACTATGCTAGCAGGGACCCTATCATGAGGTGTGGTGGTACTTAATGGAAGAGGATGACCGTGAACCTAGGTGTAACTAAAGAGGGAAGCGGGTGACAGATAAACCCATGCACTATGCTGGCAGGGACCCTATCATGAGGTGTGGTGGTACTTAATGGAAGAGGATGACCGTGAACCTAGGTGTAACTAAAGAGGGAAGCGGGTGACAGATAAACCCATGCACTATGCTAGCAGGGACCCTATTATGTGGTGTGGTGGTACTTAATGGAAGAGGATGACCGTGAACCTAGGTGTAACTAAAGAGGGAAGCGGGTGACAGATAAACCCATGCACTATGCTGGCAGGGACCCTATCATGTGGTGTGGTGGTACTTAATGGAAGAGGATGACCGTGAACCTAGGTGTAACTAAAGAGGGAAGCGGGTGACAGATAAACCCATGCACTATGCTGGCAGGGACCCTATCATGAGGTGTGGTGGTACTTAATGGAAGAGGATGACCGTGAACCTAGGTGTAACTAAAGAGGGAAGCGGGTGACAGATAAACCCATGCACTATGCTAGCAGGGACCCTATCATGAGGTGTGGTGGTACTTAATGGAAGAGGATGACCGTGAACCTAGGTGTAACTAAAGAGGGAAGCGGGTGACAGATAAACCCATGCACTATGCTAGCAGGGACCCTATCATGAGGTGTGGTGGTACTTAATGGAAGAGGATGACCGTGAACCTAGGTGTAACTAAAGAGGGAAGCGGGGGACAGATAAACCCATGCACTATGCTAGCAGGGACCCTATCATGGGGTGTGGTGGTACATAATGGAAGAGGATAATGTTTTTTTAGTGCTTAGTTTAATTTAGTAAAAAGAAATAAATTAAAATCAGCTGTCACGTCTAATTATTTCATTGACCAATGTAATATAACAAATCCATTACATGTCTTTGAATTCTTGACACGACCAAAATATAATAACACATTGACTAAAACAGTTCTAATTTTGACTCACTCTCTACAGTATAACTCATTAATTAAATCACAGTGTTACGTGTTCATATACATTAATTATATTATATTACAATTTGATCGTAATACAATTCAATTTCAGAGACATAAACTAAAACATCCTTTCAACGAGACAAATTTAAATTGGAATTTACTTCATGCCAATACATTCAAAGTTGTCACTATGAAAAAAGAATTACTTATGATATTGACAATATTCTAAAATACATTCTTGATAACGTCAGAGTCAAAACTCCAGTGAGAAACCATGTCTAACAGTGACCGGAAGCGTCCTGCTCATTCATTATTATGAACCAATCTTGTCTAACAATAATCAGAAGCGTCATGCGCTTTCCTGATTGATAAATTATGTCTACCAATGACCGAGGCTTCCATCTCATTTCTGTTGTTCCAATCATGCTTAGCAGTGCGTGGAAGCGACCTGCTCATTCCTGATGTACATATTTTCATGACTTGATTAATACAAACATTATTTATTTTGTTCTCGTAAAATCAAGGAGAGAGATTGAGCAACAGAAACCCACCAGTGACTATGACCTGATTGTGGTGATCTGACTTAGGTTTTGACTTTGAAAGGTATCTCTTGTATGAGTTATCCTGTTGGCTATCTGTCTAGGATATTCCTTTAACTATGCTAAATTACCACACATACATTAATAACCTATCTATGTACATAGAGACTGAAACGAAGGTGAATAACTGCAAGTATTTATTCACGATGGATTTTTTCAATAGTTTCGTAGTTTACCTTTTTGTTATGTAGTATATATATATAAATGGATTTCATTAATTTTTTTTAATGTATGATATTTGAATAAAAGTGAAACTAAAATACTGATATTATCATTATCATAAGCTCTGCATTCGCTCAACGTCATATGTTCAATCGTGGTGGACTTAGCCTTGTATAGTTTCACTGTTGATCTCAGAAGATTAATAATGAATTTTTTTTTCCGTTCCAGAAGGGTTATATCACAGGTATATTTGACAGGGGTATATCTCAAGTATATTTTACAGGGTTATAGCTCAGGTATATTTGATATGGTTATAACTCGGGTATTTTCGACAGGGTTATATCTCAGGTATATTTGACAGGCTATATCTAAGAAATATTTGTCAGTGTTATAACTCCGGTATATTTCTCAGGGTTATATTTCAGTTATATTTGTCAGGGTTATATCTCAGGTATATTTGTCAGTGTTATATGTCAGGTATATTTGTCAGGGTTATATCTCATTGTAATTTGTCAGGGTTATTATTCATTTTATATTTATACATTATATGTCAAGATTACATTTCAAAATTATACTTCACGAGTGTCTGTCATTGTTATTTGTCATGATAATATGTCAGGCTCATTTGTCACGGTTTCATCTCAAGATGGCCCAGTGGTCTAAACCGAGTCAATATCAAGATCATGGTCTTGAGTTTAGTCCCCACAGAAGTAAAGTTAACCAAAAATATCATCCATGTGCATTGGACAAGTTAACTGTGGATGGCAACTCATCTAAAAGATGGCAAATTTGAATTCAAACCCAGAAATTGAGTCCTGCTGGCGTATACCATTGACACAATAAAATATTCTGAAAACTTAGGCAATGCACCTGGTACCAAGTTGCAGCCTTCACATATGATGCTTTTTTTTCGGGGGTTGGGGGTTGGGGGGGGAGCTGGATAAGCTGCGTGGACAGAGGCGATTTGAGTAAAATTCTAAACTTAAATCCCCAAGTAATTGTGGATTGTGTCATGCTAATTTTACACCATCGTAACATTGTGACGGACTGATGCCAAAAAAAAAAACAACGAAATAAATAAATGTCTTGGTTTTATTTGACAGTAAAATGTCCTGGTTATACGTTCAGTAATTTGACCAGGTTATTTACTGGTTAGATATCATAGCTATATGTCATATTTATGTAAAACTGTTATACGTCAGGTTTATGTAAAACTGTTATGTGTCAGAGCTTTGTGAAGCTGTTATTTATCAGAGTTTTGTCAAAGTGTAATATGTCAGAGTTTTGCGAAATGTTATATATCAGAGCTTTGTGAAACTGTTATATAGATGGAGTCGCTGAGGCAGTATTACAGTCACAAAATACATTTTCCGACACCTCCGGCTGTGTGGAGCACAGGGAGAAACAAGAAACACTGCTTGTCATTCTCTTCATCCTGGTCTTGACTTAGTTTTGCTATTGAAACAAATAGACAGTGACGAGAGAATTTAGGCAATAATCCCTAACGTTGAAAAATATATAGTTCAAGTCAACCCTCCTACTCACGTCAAGGCTATTACTCAAGTCAAGGCTACTACTCAGGTCAAGTCTGCGTCTCATAAATTCGCTACTACTCAAGTCAAGGCTACTAATCAAGTAAAAGCGTTGGACATTTTTGTAAGCGGAAAACAAAGAATACCAAATTAATTGCTGCGTTGTATGCGAGAGATACAAAAAATAGTTAGATATTTCTCAGGGTTATTATATTTCAGAAATATATGACAGTGTTATTTTATAGAGTTATGTGTCAGGGTTTTAATGGCAGTGTTATATGTTAGTGCTTTATGGCATTGTTTGAGAGATTCTAAATATTTGTGTATTTTGACCTGCTGGTCAATAACCGTGACGTTATTAGGGTTACAGAAAACACCATTTCTAACATTGATTTCCCCGTCGCCTTCAATAACAAATTGCTATTATTATCAGATATCAGGTTTCACTTGTCATTCACTGGTAGACTGTGCGTTCATTTGTTTAGTCTTCATAGCCATCTTTTCGGGTCGGGATTACACGGTATTGCTATTTATAAAACTAATGGTGATTAGGCTTCGTACTACATCGCGATATATACGTCACTGCAATAATTAAAATTAGCTGATTCGGATGTAATGGACACTTAAAAATAAACTGGAAATTGCAGATTAGATTTTATTTAAAGATTGACATAGTGACTAACCAATTGTCTGGCTATTTTATGATATGTTCAACGAATCTCTAAATCTTTCTATGAGCAAGTCTTTGAACTGATTTGTCGCACAGCTGTCAGTTGTCCAATGCCCCAACAATGTCAACATTCGTTCATGTAGATCAGCCCTGAGACTGAAATAGTTTAACATTGCAACATATAAATATTAATGGAACAGAAAACTAAGGGGCAGAAATACTGTCCCGATTGGATTAAGGATGCTTCACTTTGTATAAAGAATGTTTTGTAATTAGCTCATCTATTTCATATAAATCCTTTAATATTATTATCTCATAATTTCAAATGTAGCATGTAATGAAATTAGCTGATCTATTTCATATGGCGCATATAATGTATTAATCTTATCTACTTCATATGACGCATGTATAGTAATAAGCTCATTTACTACATATAATGCATGTAAAGAAATTATAATTTCTATCTCATTTAAACGCATGTAATGTAAAGTGATAATTTTAGCTGCTATACTTTTTATTAGGATGTTCATAAACGCCTTTCCGATATCAACTTCACACAAAATGCTGATCAATGAATGATTCTTTGTACTTGGATGACGTGGCTCTGTTAATTGAATGACCTGATTTGACATCTAAAGAAGATACCATGTTTTAAAAGCTACAAAATTCTTCAGCCAATGGAAGGACAAGAAATGTCTATTTCTAAACAGTGAGATAGAAGTGGTATTTCTATACAGAAAGACACGTATTTGGGGAGAGTGGAGTCAGCGAGATAGAGTAAAGCATGATGGCTTTGGATTTATTACAAGTAGGGATTGAATTCAAGAATTCTGTGTGTGATTTCAAAATATTGTAACTAAAATTAATCTAATTTGTAGTGTAATTACTGCTAACAATTATTAAAAATAATGGTACATTGTGTCTTACAGGTGAGGTGGTGCTATCATTTAACTTATTTTAACAGTTGAGACTGTTGGGCTTTCTAGCAGTTCATTGCAAATTTATCCCTAAAGTGATGGATCGAATTAAAGTGTACTCCATAATGACACAAACAACTCGGCTTGTCAACACAGGAATCAAGAAACGGAATGCAAGTTATGCATATTTTGTATTACATAAATTCCTTTCAATTTGCCATTTATTAGTTTCTTAAACAATAATCATGATATGAGATTAAATGTAATGTTATTTTTTTATTGAATTCTAAATGATAATTTTTATTTGAAATAGTTTTAAAAATTAAACAACTGTAACAAAAATGAAATAAACATGACTCACATGTATCAATTTCATCTCATAAAAAGTTGTTTTTTTTTTTTAAAAATTTGTTTACTATGCAAAAGAAATCGTCTTTGCATGCTTATAAAAAAACTTATAAAACTGAAAAATGACTTGATTTAAACGAAAAACTCATCATTCTTTTGATTAATATTTACAATTGGTAGTGAGGCAACTCCAAAATTCATTGCACATTAAATTCTTTTTTTAAAGACTTTTTCTTTATCTTGTATTATTTTTTTTTTTTAATAATGATTTTAAAAAAAATGTTGTATTATGTACAACAAACCTATTTACAAAGAAAAAATACATAAAGATAAACCAAAAAAGATTGAATAAATTACAACATGTACTGAAATATCATATTTACATGATCGTATGTGTAAATTATAGTTACATAGTGTGTGCTATTTTTACCTATAGTTATAACTCATTTAATGTGACATAAAGATCGATTGTACATACAGCTCCCCATGGGATTAGGCCACATACAGCTGTCCGTGTGAGCGCGCCACATACAACTGTCCACGTGAGCATGACACATACAGCTGCCCATGTGAGTAGGCCACATACAGCTGTCCGTGCGAGTAGGCCACATACAACTGTCCATGTGAGAAGCTTGGATTTAACACAAAATATATTCTTGTGGCGGTTAATCATATACATATATATGCAAAGCTCAGTTCGTAAATATAAACAAAATTGGGGCCGTTACACCAAACGAAATATTGTTAAATGGTTAAACTAATACAGAAACTTACATATTATGTCAGACACATTGATATAGCGTTATGTTTATTTGATTAAAATTTCATCCACCAAGACATTAGTTCTTTTCAAAATTATAATTAAATAGCTCATTTAAGAAAAAACAAAGTAAGGGCTACCGGCCATAAACGCAAAGTTTTAAAATGGTTGTAATCATTTAGAAAGCATTAGCTCAAGAGGTTGAACCAACGGCTAGCTAAACGAAAGTCCTTCCCGGACGTTGTGGTCTTCACCCACTTTCGTTCTGCTCTCGAACTCATGGGGGAGAGATCGGTGGGCTCGACAAAGATCACTGCTATTTTGGAGACAGTAGGCTCCATCCATGCACATGGCCCAAGGTAGTCTTCCAGGTTATCACTTCGCGCTTAGAGGCGTCGCTTCCCGACAGGGCCGATTTCCTAGCCCAAGAAGGCGCAGCCCTACCTCAACCAGACAACCCCATGACCCAGCTCGGAGTCACTGTCTGGTTGAAAGACCATTTCAGGAGAAAATGGCTTGACAAGTGGGACACGGCCACTACTGGACGACAGTTTTACCGGGAATTTCAGCGACCGAGCAAAAGCGACCCATGGTGGAAGCTTAGTCGTAGAGAACAAAGCCTTATCACTCAGATGAGAACTGGGCACTGCGCTACGCGCAGTTATCTCTACCGGCTCGACAACAGAAGGGAACTTTTGTGCCGATTTTGCGGACTTGAAGAGAAGACAGTAGACCACTTGGTTGTCACGTGTCCGGACAGTCGGACGGGGGCCGACGGTAGGAATCCGGAGGCCTGCCTTAATGATCTCCTCTACGGAAGCTCTGAGCAGATGAAGCACGCCGTAGAAATCATGTCCAGGGCTCTAAGAGATTGAATCTCAGCCCTTTTGAGTATTTACCTTTAATAGCAGGCAATCGCACATCAATTCACCAACATTTTATCATAAGGGGGAAAACGAGTTTGGGGCCGGGGGCCACAATAGGAATATATTAGAATTGTTGTATTAATCTACTTCTTATGTCCACACACAAAATGTAATGTCGCTCCTTATATTTGATGAGCTGAATCTGGCTATAAAACACTTAACAGGTATGCACACAAATCAAAGACAGATGATACATTGGAAGTATACACACAAATCAAAGACAGATGATACATTGGAAGTATGCACACAAATCAAAGACAGATGATACATTGGAAGTATGCACACAAATCAAAGACAGATGATACATTGGAAGTATGCACACAAATCAAAGACATATGATACAATGGAAGTATACACACAAATCAAAGACAGATGATACATTGGAAGTATGAACACAAATCAATGACAGATGATACAATGGAAGTATACACACAAATCAAAGACAGATGATACAATGGAAGTATACACACAAATCAAAGAGAGATGATACATTGGAAGTATGCACACAAATCAAAGACAGATGATACATTGGAAGTATGCACACAAACCAAAGACAGATGATACATTGGAAGTATGCACACAAATCAAAGACAGATGATACATTGGAAGTATACACACAAATCAAAGACAGATGATACATTGAAAATATGCACACAAATCAAAGACAGATGATACATTGGAAGTATGCACACAAATCAAAGACAGATGATACATTGGAAGTATGCACACAAATCAAAGACAGATGATACATTGGAAGTATGCACACAAATCAAAGACAGATGATACATTGGAAGTATGCACACAAATCAAAGACAGATGATACATTGGAAGTATGCACACAAATCAAAGACAGATGATACAATGGAAGTATGCACACAAATCAAAGACAGATGATACAATGGAAGTATGCACACAAATCAAAGACAGATGATACAATGGAAGTATGCACACAAATCAAAGACAGATGATACAATGGAAGTATACACACAAATCAAAGACAGATGATACAATGGAAGTATACACACAAATCAAAGACAGATGATACAATGGAAGTATACACACAAATCAAAGACAGATGATACAATGGAAGTATACACACAAATCAAAGACAGATGATACATTGGAAGTATACACACAAATCAAAGACAGATGATATAATGGAAGTATACACACAAATCAAAGACAGATAATGTCGAGTATGAGCGTTCATTAGTAATTGTTGCGACTCAATATTATGTTCATTAGTTGTTGAACACTTTTCCCGCGCTTGACTATTATAGTTAGTGAACGCTCTTCCCGCCATTGTCTTTATGACGTATTTTTATGCTGAGTCGTGACGTATTGTCTATGCAGGGTGGTGACGTATGTTTTCGTCGTGCGGCAGTCTTGAGTGGAACCTTGGAGTGATAGGATGTTTATTATATTTACTTAGATATTAAAGTTATAGTTATTATGAAAAGGAGTTGAGTTTGTTAATTGATAGTGAGAAAGTACGACTCTTCAACGTATGAAGGAACTGACGAATGTAATCAATCCAAGAAGACGTGTAGGAGTTGACATGGGGGCTTCTCATCCGGGATTGGTGAACCTCGTTATTGTCATACTTGAGGTAAAGTACAAGAATATTCTCATTATTCAAGTTTAGTGAAGTTACAACCATCGTCGCATGTTCCCGTATTTCAATGTCTGAGCCCCGCTGCCACCGTGTGTCAAGTTTATATGAGTTGCATACGCCAGTAACTCCATCAACCACCTACGTCCTGTATTAGGCTAGTTATGTCCTAACCTGCAACAGGCTAACCACGCCCTGCCCGTTATCAAGTTGCCAACGTCCTGTCCAGTTCCAGTGAACTAACTACGTCCTGCCCGTTATCAAGTTACTAACCTCGTGTCCAGTTCCAGTGAAATAACTATGCCCTGCCCGTTATCAAGTTGCCAACGTCCTGTCCAGTTCCAGTGATTAACTACGTCCTGCCCGTTATCAAGTTACTAACATCGTGTCCAGTTCCAGTGAAATAACTACGCCCTGCCGGTTATCAAGTTGCCAACGTCCTGTCCAGTTCCAGTGAAATAACTACGCCCTGTCCGTTATCAAGTTGCCAACGTCCTGTCCAGTTCCAGTGAGATAACTACGTCCTGCCCGTTATCAAGTTACCAACGTCCTGTCCAGTTCCAGTGAAATAACTACGTCCTGCCCTGTATGAAGCTACCAATGTCGTGTCCAGTTACAGCAAATTAACTACGCCCTGTCCGTTATCAAGTTACCAACGTCCTGTTCAGTTCCAGTGAATTAACTACGCCCATCGCTGCATCGAGTTATCTAAGTCCTGTCGGTAGTGAGCTACCCACTTCGTGTTCAGCTCCAGTGAATTAACTACGCCCCTCCACGTATCGAGTTATCTACGTTCTTTCAGCGGTGAGCTACCAACTTCGTGTCAAGTTCCAGTGAAATACCCAGCTCTGACCCTCATCAAGCCGCCAACGTCCTGTTGAGTTCCAGTGAATTAACCACGCATTTCCCTGTATCAAGTTATCTACGTCCTGTCGGTAGTGAGCTACCAACTTCGTGTCCAGTGAGCTACCAACTTCGTGTCCAGTGAGCTACCAACTTCGTGTCCAGTGAGCTGTGAAGTCCTGTGGCCTGTCCGGTCACCCAGTTGAACAACGCCCTGTCCTGCTTCAACGAGCCACCAACGTCCCGTCCCGCATCAAGCTGCATATGCCCGATCCTGTATTGGTGAGTTACCCACGAACTGTCCAGTGTCGGCGATTCGCCTACGTTCTGTCCAGTGAGCTGCCGATGTCCCGTGACCCGTCCCGGTCACCCACACCTCAATGACTGTTTCCCAAGATCGCCATATAGGACAATTGAAGTTTGTGAGAGAACTATTGACAGTAAAGAACCATTGACACTTAATTAAGCTCAGTGTGTGTTTTCAATATTTAAATTCTATAGGACTTTCCACGAACCAGGCAAGTTGGATTTTTATTGTTTAAAACATTTTTGGCATTACTTTTCTTATGACTTATGTATTAACATTTTTTTACCTGGGTAGAATTTAGATTTTTGCTAGAGTTAGTTTAAACAGACTGCGATTGGTCCTTAAACCTAATTATTGTTTATTGTATGATCACCCTTAATTTGCATTGCTATGGCTGGATATGTCAGTAGGAAATTGAGTTTAGAAGAAATTAGGCATATGGGTGTGTTACTTCTTTATACGGGAGAGAACCTAGAGGAGTATATAAGAGTTAAGTTCGAAGAACAAGTACGGGAAGAGAGAGAGGAAGAACTTCGAGCTAGAGAGGAAGAACGTATAGATAGACAGAGAGAGGAAAAACGTATAAATAGACAGAGAGAGGAAGAACGTATAGATAGACAGAGAGAGGAAGAACGTATAAATAGACAGAGAGAGGAAGAACGTATAGATAGAAAGAGAGAGGAAGAACGTATATATAGAAAGAGAGAGGAAAAACGTATAGATAGAAAGAGAGAGGAAGAACGTATATGTAGACAGAGAGAGAATGAACGTATATATAGACAGAGAGAGGAAGAACTTAGAGCCAGACAGAAAGAACGTATAGATAGACAGAGAGAGGAAGATCGTATAGAAAGAGATAAACAGAGAGAGAGACAAATTGAACTAGATAAACTAGATGAAAAAATTAGACTGGCGGAATTAGAGGCAGAACGACGGGAAATTATTTTAAAGAAACAGGCATATTATTATAGTGACAGTGACGATGACGAGAGTGAGGGGGAAGAAATATACTATGGCATTGCCAGCATTCACTGTGAGAATCCCTATAAAAATTTTAATAGAGTTTCTATTAATGTAAGTGAAAACAAATATGTGGATAACGGTGGACATACTCATGATCCTGACCCCAGGCAAGAGCCGATCTCGCAACCACGGTTCATAGCTAAAGATACTGAGGAACAAAATGATATTATTGCCTCTGCTGGCGACTCAATTTTTTTTAATGGAAATGACAGTGATTTGTTAACTGATCCGTCGGCTAACGTTAAAAGGGACAACGTTGACCGTGCTGACATACCCCCAGTGGCAAAGGGTACAGATATAGCTTTAGATTCATGTCAAAACGAGGTTGAAGTAGTTGGTGTATCCCAGGAGTTCCAATGTAAAGAAGAAAGGGGACGACAATTTAATAAGGTAGAAGTCATTGGAAATGACCTTAGGTGGACATATGTAGGGGATTGTCCCAGCGCCACAGCATGTAATGAATTGGTTGTTATGGAAACGGGTGGCATTGAAAGCAAAGAGAACCCTGTTCTAATGTCTGAGGACATGATTTTTGTTGTATCTCATGGTGAGCCATCAGATAATGTAGGTCCTGAAGTTGATTTTTTGTGTGAGGTTGATGAGGTGAGTGTAATCCCTGAGGTGGGGGAAGGAGAGAAAATTGTTGTTGATATTTTTACAGAGATATGTACTGGTAATGACTATGAATTAGTTGATAATGTGAGCCAGGTGTGCTCAGGTTTTGATGTTACTGCAGAGATCTGCAATGAAAATGTAACACAAGTTGTTATGAGCAGGGGTTGCTCAAAATTTTATAGTATTACAGAGAGCTGTATTGATGATGAATCAATAGGTAATGTGAGCCAGGGCTGCTCAGATTTTCATATTGTTACGGATAGCTGTAATGATAATGAATCACCTGTAAATGTGAGCCAGGGCTGCTCAAATGTACATATTGTTACAGATAGTTGTAATGAAAATAATTTCCCAAGTAATGTGATTGAAGGTTGTCCAGATTTTGAGAGCCAGGAGTGCTCTAACATTAAGTTGGAAACCAATGTTGAAAGTGTTAAAGAGAGCGCTGCCAGCTCTAAAGGTGCACTTGTTAATGATTTTCAAGAGGAGGTGAGTTGTCAGGTCCATGAGTTGGGAGGTGAGGCTTTTAATTGTATTGTTAAACAAAATGAATCTGTTAAAATGAACTGTTGCCATGATTTCTTTGAAGTTCCTGATTTGTTTGAATTTCTTTTTTATGAGAATCGTTTTTCATTTTGTAACAATTTAAAAATATGTATTGTAAAACTGAGATTTCACATGAGTTATGACCACGGGTCAAAAGAACAGGGAGAGATAATTTTAATTATAATAAACATGTTGAAGCATAAAGTTGTGAAATCCACGGACAAAAGATATGTCCCGCCATCTGTAGCTGTGTTATTTAAGAGCAAATAAAGGCTGCTCAAATTGTGGTTAAAGGTTGCTCAAATGTTGATATTTTTACAGAGATATGTACTGGTAATGAATATGAATTAGTTGATAATGTGAGCCAGGTGTGCTCAGGTTTTGATGTTACTGCAGAGATCTGCAATGAAAATGTATCACAAGTTGTTATGAGCAAGGGTTGCTCAAAATTTTTTAGTATTGCAGAGAGCTGTATTGATGATGAATCAATAGGTAATGTGAGCCAGGGCTGCTCAGATTTTCATATTGTTACGGATAGCTGTAATGATAATGAATCACCTGTAAATGTGAGCCAGGGCTGCTCAGATTTTCATATTGTTACGGATAGCTGTAATGATAATGAATCACCTGTAAATGTGAGCCAGGGCTGCTCAAATTTACATATTGTTACAGATAGCTGTAACGCAAATAAATTCCCAAGTAATGTGAGTGAAGTTTGTCCAGATTTTGAGAGCCAGGAGTGCTCTAACATTAAGTTTGAAACCAATGTTGAAAGTGTTAAAGAGAGCGCTGCCAGCTCTAAAGGTGCACTTGTTTATGATTTTCAAGAGGAGGTGAGATGTCAGGTCCATGAGTTGGGAAGTAAGGATATTGATGTATTTGCCCGGATTTTTGAGATACAAATATAATTATTTTTATTGGTATGAAAAATGAAAATTAATGTTGACATTCAATTTTAATGGTCTGATTTTTATTGTTATACATGAATTTTTAACTCTTGAATTGCATTTAAAATTATGTAGGAAGGATTGTTTATTTTATTGCAGTATATCATAAATCTGTTTGATTTTCAGTGATACCTAAATAATGTTTTTTGATAAGGACCATTCATATGGCTGAAGGGTTCTTCTTGATGTAATTGATGTAAATTTTGTATGTCTGGTGACGATTTCACTCCCTGAGTAAAATCTGAAATGAAAGAGGGGGGATATGTCGAGTATGAGCGTTCATTAGGAATTGTTGCGACTCAATATTATGTTCATTAGTTGTTGAACGCTTTTCCCGCGCTTGACTATTATAGTTAGTGAACGCTCTTCCCGCCATTGTCTTTATGACGTATTTTTATGCTGAGTCGTGACGTATTGTCTATGCAGTGTTGTGACGTATGTTTTAGTCGTGCGGCAGTCTTGAGTGGAACCTTGGAGTGATAGGATGTTTATTATATTTACTTAGATATTAAAGTTATAGTTATTATGAAAAGGAGTTGAGTTTGTTAATTGATAGTTAGAATAGTACGACGCTTCAACGTATGAAAGAACTGACGAATGTAATCAATCCAGAAGACGTTAGGAGTTGACAACCACTACGTTCTTCCATATACAGTAGAACCCTCTCAATCCCAAAAACTAAAACTAAGACCATCGGTGAACGCTCCTTCTACTTCCATGGGCCCACGTTCTGGAACCAGCTCCCCTTCCATATACGTCATAGTGAAACCTCGTCAATTTTCAAAAAAGTCCCTTAAAACTCATCTGTTTAGGTCCGCCTATGACCTGTGATGCACCCTCCTTGTCCTACCTCATTTTCTGTTTCGTGTTGATCCTGAAGTGTCAAAGTGTCCTCGTTTTATAGCCATTTTCATTGTTTCTATAGAATAGTAGTTACTATCCTAGTGTCTCATTTTTTATTTACTTAGTTTACATGTTTTTAATAATTGTAAAGCGCTTAGAGCTTTATGATAAGCGCTATATAAAAATGCCTAAATAAATAAATAAATAAACCGAGACACGTGGGACCAACAAGCAAAGGATCGAACCTTATGGAGTTTCACTTTGCACAGGATCTCCATGCAACATGAAGTTGGCAGAACGGCGGCTGCAGAGTAAGTGACATGCCAGGAAGGCCCGTTCTGACACTGCTCCTAGGTATGCCCCATTATTCCCCTTCACCAACTGCACAAGAAAATTTCGTGCCAGAATCGGCCTCATTAGCCATCTGCGCACCCACAGACGGAACCAGTAACAACTCTGATGATTAAAGTGGTCATGGTCGACTCCTGACTGACGAACAACAACATACACCAAATCTTAGTATCAAGGTAATCAAAATTTCCGTGAAATTTGATTTAATTGGCCTGTACCTTATAATGCCTCCCGAGACGCACACATTTGGTTCTCCATGTTTACTATTTTAAAAATTATTAAATGTAGTGTTATACGTGCAGTGTTAATCTCAACTTACGTTACCTACAGCATGGTCTACATTAGGGATTTCCCAATTTACTTTTCCGACAATAATCCCTAACCTTTTGTCACTTGTTATTTATTGGCACTGAGCAGCAATAGTCTTAACGTAACTACTTCATTTTTCAGTTTAAAACAAATAGAGAAAAGTATTGAAAACAAAAAACCATTTGTAAAGAATTCAAATTTGTTATTTGAATATTTGCGTAAGTATGAATATAGTTGTTATTATGACGCATCATACCAAAATCAATCTGTGTCTCACCAACAACGCATTGAAACGCGAATATAATATATGAATGAAATATATACACTATGCATCGGTTTCCATTTCTTTTAAACTCTCCAAATTATTTTCGTTATATTTTTTACGGACTTAGCCTTTGGACGTGAAATCACATTGAAAGCATTACTAACTGAATTACAGAGATCAATTCCAAATGTTAATTTTTTAAAAATTGACCTTACACAGAGCTCTTGATTCTCTGCTACTTGTCAATAGTACATTCGCCCAGTTAAAACTAGAATCTAGTAAACCAACGCTTTATCCACAAGCCTATATAAATAACCTAGTTAGCACACTCAAACAAACTATTGAACAAGACTAAATGCTAAGTAGGAACTTACGTTGAAATTAATTATATTTAACGTCAATATATAATAATTCACATGATACATTCTACTTTGTTCTTGTACAAGTTCTGACTTGAACGATATTGACTTGACCCCAATAGTATTTGTTAGAAACGACATTATAGCATTAGATTAGTAAATCTAATAATACCCCTAAAACTTACCTTCTGATAGTAATATAATGCAGTGTTGACTAGGATGAGAATCAAAACAAATATTGAACGTTTTGTGTGTAATTGAGGAAATTAATATTAATAAAACAGCAAAAAGTTATTCTTGCCGAGTAAAATTTTCTAACGACAATTTACAACATAACGGGAATGCCCAAATCGTTTCCCGGTGTCAACAGCAGTGCGTCTCGAATATCGTTTCTTTGAAGCCCCTTATTAGAAATGTAGTCCACATATGTTTTGTTAATTCTCAGAAACTATTGTCCAATATGTCACATAGTAACGACGTTTGTTGAATTTTTTTTTTTTTTTTTTTTTTAAGACTACCTGAAATAATTGATAAAATTTTTTGAAGAGAACATTTTTAATTTATAACATAATCAAACCAAAAGGACGGATCGTCACGCACATGAGTAAAGATATAAACGCAATTGAACATATTTTCTAAATGATCGGAAAAATCGTAGGAGTGTGACCTTAAATTATGATTGTTGAAACGTCAACCACATATATAAGAAGACAAAAAATATGCATTATAAAATATTTGATTAAATTCGTTTTTGATTGAAAAAAAAAATGTCCATTAATTATGTTCTGGTTGTTATTTTATTGCTAATTAAGTGGAGGTAAGATTATCCCGGTTGAGTTGTAGGAGACTCGAAATTGCATTGTGTACTTAGTTTTCAAATGTAATGACTTTTGTCGTATTTTTTCGTAAATAATAATTTGTGCTGATGGTAAAATTGGCAAACTAAAATGCCCATGCCCTACTCCCACAAATCATAAATTAGAGGAATTCCTCTAGTGATGTTGACGGCATACGCATCGTATTCTAAGGTCAAATCTTTGTAAAAGCAAAAGTCGAATATGTCTCAAAACAGTTTGAATCAAAAGGCTTTGCATTCAGTCTATTCAAATTATTGGCGTATGAAACCAAGTCTTTCAATCATAGGGCCTCTAGATTTGAATACATGCATTGAACCGTTTGCCAACCTTTACCACAAAGCAAATAATAGCATTCAATAGCACTGTGTGCTGTTGAATAAAATAGTTACATCGCAAACTGCCAGCGAGGTTGTATGAAGTTTTACAGCCCCTAAACTCATAAAAACTTTGGCCCCCGTTTTAATTTTAAATAGTCCTTAAATAATTGTGTTGTCTAGTTTATATTTACATATTCTCATTGATTTTTTCAAAACATATATAATTTTGCATATACTTTAATATAAATGTATCATAATGGTCAATTAATAAAAGCTGCTCTATTTTGAAACCTATAAATGTATTAAATAATTTTTTCTTTATTTAACTTAAAGTAAACATTTTTCTTTTTTAATCATTGTTCCAATTATTATGACAGGAAATGAGAAATGTTTACCAGTACAAATGCTTTATTTATCTTTAAT
This sequence comes from Lymnaea stagnalis, assembly GCA_964033795.1. Classification (NCBI taxonomy): domain Eukaryota; kingdom Metazoa; phylum Mollusca; class Gastropoda; family Lymnaeidae; genus Lymnaea; species Lymnaea stagnalis. The sequence goes on along the minus strand of CAXITT010001136.1, from coordinate 109,270 downwards.
TCATTTCAAAAGCGCTGAATTTTACCATACGATGAAGCAATGTGCACTAATGACTCCTGGATTGAATATGCTTTTAAAATTTGCTTTCATAAGTTCTACAAAAGAGAACTTTTCAGAATTTGATAGATAGTTTTTGTGTTTGTTCTATATTCTAATTTTTCCCATGTTTTTTTTTTTTTCATTAATATCATTTATATAAATTGTATTACGATATAGAATTTACAAGCATTTCGGTAATTGATATTACTATTTTCATTTTAACAATGTTATTTCTCTATATGATTTTGTTATATTCTAGTATTAACAAAACAAATTTGTAAACAACCCTTTCGAAAATATAAATTTAGTACACCTTCATCATGATATAAAAAAAAATTAAAAAAATTAAAAAACTAGTTTAAGATAGTAAAAATATAAATATTAAAGTTGGAGTCGAACATTTTTTCTAAAACAATTTATTTCTAGATGGATTATTCTGAATAATCCACTTCGAAAGCTAATGAAGTAGTAAAATCTAAACCCATTCATTTCAATAAACTACGATCTAATTGAAGTCTCACAACAAAGATGCCATCACATTGTTGTCTTTTACTTTATTGTTGCTAATAATATTTTGGAGGTATGCTTACCTTTTCAGGCCTACTATGAAAAAACAAATTACCATAATACTATTCTATAGTTTGTGTATCTTTTAATTTTTTTATGTTTTGAGATGCTACGTTTGTTTTAGTTGCACTTTACATCTTTTATATTAAAGTTATCTGTTATTTGGGTAGTGTTTCTTTTATCGAAACATGGGACTAAAACATGTTAGAGCTTGTTTCTGTGCTTTGATTTCTTTGGCCACATTTTGTTTGGTTTCATTGGAGTTCAGACCAAAGCTTAACTCAGACATGTGGTTGTGCGGAGGAGAAGGCAGCTGGTGGAGGTGGAAGCATCTGCTTCCAAATATAAAGAAGAAAAATAACGTTATCAAATCACACCAGGGGTTAATATTTCATTGTCACTGAATTTATCAATATTTATTTAACTTTAATGAAATTGTGATTGTTTATTAAATGGCTATAAGGTTTGGATGGTCAACAATTCTCAAACAATTTTCAACCATATGTTCTTTTTATTACTAAGACTAGACTAGTTTTCATACTAATTTCCACCTTTAAATAACACTACAATGAACCATACACTTTATCAAGGTTGTGGTGGTTGGTTTCCACCACTTTAGCAGGATAGACGCCAATCTCAATACAATGAAAAAAAAACGACAACTTCAGTTCAAGTGGATGGAGCTCGTGAAATTTGGATGGTTGCTCATGTATAGAGAAATCTCCTCAACAAACCCTCAATTACCCGTGACTAAATCTCAATTGTTAAAGGCTGAGGAAGAAAACGCTAAATTTCATTTACGAGATACAAGCAAGTACATATTGTCTTCATAGAACTTTAGCAAACTGTGCGACACATTTAATGCAAAGCTGTAAATTTATCATCAGCTTTTTCAAGGACTAGAGGGAATTCTAAGGCCAATGTAGAATGTTTTTAGTAGTTGTTATACTGCAAAAAAGAATCTTGCAAAGACCTTCTGAGTTGCAAATTCTAGAGAAAAAAAAAAAACAATCGTCAAACTTAGAAATAAGGTTACCTATGCAGACATAATTAAACTGATTTATTTTCCAATGTTGCATAAAGTAATTTCTACAAAAAGTATAATTTCCGTTCTCGGGCAGGGCTGTAATATATATATATATATATATAAGTTAGAGGATATGTGGCAGGTAAAAAAAAAAAAAACATACAATGTTGTGAAGAAATAAATATGATAATAAAATAATATATCTTTATTGACATTTTACCCCCTTTGTTGAGCAAAGCCGATATGATTTGTTGTTAATATTTTTTTTTAAAGGAGAATAAATACCAAGTAGAGGCTTATCTTTATTTTGAACAGCTCAATCAACTTTCGTTAAAGTCTTTCGCTCAAAACTTCTACATTACTCAGCAAGATAGTGATTTTTTTTTCCGAAAGAGACTCAGTGCGTAAGTCTTAAGAGTATAAGAAAAATATCAACTCAAGTCAGTGTTCAGAGTCACAACTAACATTTAATCCTTATTCTACATTATTATTTTGTTTGTACCCCCACATCAAATGAACAATCACTCCAGTTCTCCGAAAAATATTTTACATATCTTGGCTGTGCGTAGTGCAGAAGACAGAGACGAATGGAGGAGGATAGTTTACATGTCATCAGTGGCGCCCCAGCGGTCCAAGGAGTGAGGGACATGACGATGAGGATAATGATGAGGTGTAAACATTCTTGAAATAAATTCACCATTTCCAGCAAAACAACATGACAACACAAAGCTCAATCAATACATATTAGAACAATAACAGTATGTTACTCGTACTGAAAAACAAGCTTCCAACAGAAGCATAATACAAAGGAAAAAATCATGCTCAAAATAAGAGTCACAAGTTATTGAACACAGTTTTTTTTAAACTATTAACCACTGAATGTCTACTTAAATCAAATATTTTATAAGCGCATTTCCAAAGTACATCAATAAAAATTGTCATCGAATCACAATGAATTCAATGTTAAAGTTAAGAGATACTTCATTAATTAATTCAAAAATGATAATCAATTACACTTTGAACCGGATGAAACTTACTTATACATGAGTTGAGTCAAGAGACACAACATTGTCAAGTACGAGTGGAATGATAATCGTGATAAGAGCATATATTTAAATGAAAGGAAAAAGAACATAGGGAATTTAAAGCGTTGAAGTTTATTTCAATAACTTTTGATTATTGAATCTTTTTAAAGTGTTTTTTTTTTAAAGTTTTCTATTAAGGAAAATAATTTTAAGTTTGAAAAAAAAATGAAATAATACAGTGTGCAAATTCAAACTGCAAATTAAATGATTTAAAAAAAAAAAATTAAGACATCCTCTTCTATTACATTCTTAAATTACTAGAAATGATCTAGTTACCTCCAGTACATAATTGATGGTTACAGAAATGTTTTTAATTTGTATCACTGGACTAATAGTAGGTGTTGTTTGCTACAAAAACGGTAAGTTTAAGAGATTAAAAGTTAAGTACAGTGAAATTTAAAAAAAAAAAGCTCAGGCAAAAATATACTAATTAAAAAATATGTAAAAAACATTAAGTGATTGATTCCAATTACAGTAGACACCGTTTATATTATCAAGTTTTTCAACTGCATGTTGAGTCTATTGATCGGCGTCTAAAATTGTTTAATATTTCAAATTCATATTTAATGTTGTTAAAGTAAATTTTGTACGGAAAATTTTAATTTAAAAAAATATGCGTCTTATACTTTAAAAATCAATTATTTAATTAAACTTAAAATTAAACGTATAATATACAACATTTTATGCAATATCATCATAAAAATTATACTTAACAAAACCACTGCTATTTTATTAAATATCGTAACAATTTCTGAACAAGTTTGATTATTAATTTTGTCGTGGAAAGACTAAAAAATATTCTTATGATTGTTGTTGATTAAAAGACGATTCTGTAAGATTTAACAATATTTTAAAAATAATAATTTGTTTATTTTATTTTCTTGTCGTTCTTTCAAGTGGAGAGAAACACCATCTGTGATCCAGCGGAAGAATTCAAGAATTACCACTTAGCATTTTTACTAAAAGAAATAGATGTCATTAAAATTAATGAAAATAATATGCTTATTGGATTTTGTTCACTAACGACATGTAACAGCACTTTTCCAGAACGTATTAACATACGCATGGAAGAAATGAACCAAACCAAATTAGCTAAATTGACAATATTTAACATATCTAGAAACACACACAGCGATGAACTGTGGTTCTCGGCCTTTTCTGCGACAAAAATGACTGAAAACATAAGTGTTTGCAAGCCACAAATTATATGTAAATAAACCTTGAATTTCTTTCATCATCATCATCATGCCCCTTACTCTTTGGACCGATGGGGCGCCACATATGACATGAAAACTATCCTCCTCCATTCCTCTGTTTTCTGCACTTCACACAGCATCGCCTAGTTTTAGTCTCGACCACTATTTAATTTAATCTTTCCATGTTTTCTCTGTCTTCAACTTCTTTTCCCTCCTCGCATTGTGCACGGCTTGATTCCTTTTGAGAGTTCTTGTTTTCTTGTCACGTGGTCAAACTATTCCAGTTTGCGCTTTTTTACAGCCACCAGGAGGTCATCATATTGACGAATTCTTTCTTTTACTATGGAAGATTCTAATAATGCTTCTAAAAAATATTATCTCCATCGCCTGTATTTTTCTTTTTAATTTTTCATGTTAAAGTCCAGGTCACACAGGCATACAAGAAAATTGAGAAGACTATTGAGCGCATCAGCCTGATTTTAAGCGCTTGGGGCTATATTTATGTAATTATATATTTTCTAAAGCCCATTTAGTGCTGCTGTGATCTAGGAAATACTGAACAACAATGCAGGTATTTGAAGCTGCCTACCGTCTCAAATCTATCCTCTCTGACCTTAATTTCAGTGGACCTGACGGTTGTGTGTTTCGCCATAAATGTTGTCTTTTCTGCACTTATTTGCATGTCAAAGAATGATTAATTATTGTCGAGATTAAGTTGGCTAACTGGTCTTCGTTTCCAGCAAGTCCATCAATGTCATCTGCAAAACGCAGGTTTAGGATTGTTCTGCCATCAATGCTAACCGTCGCTACATGTGCTTCCATAGTATCTGACATAAATATCTCCAAGAGGATGTTGAAAAGAGTGAGAGAGAGCAAGAAGTCTTTCACTATTCCAACTATGGCCATGAGCCATTCTCCGATGTTATTTGGAAGAAGACTGCACTTGTATATGGGGCTCTATGTAGAGTAATACCTTTCGATGTCTGTCATGATGCACTCTCGAGTGTCACTGGTTGTCATCCATCCTCTAAATCTCTCACATGTGGCTTCAAGCTTCTTATGCTGTAAAACTTCCTCAGCTGGCGGACTAAATCATATAAGCGGGCGGTGTTAACATGATACTCTTGGGCGTAAAACCTTACTTATGCAGGTTAATGGCCAGGGTGCAAAAGTTCCGAAACAAATTTGAACGGCCCCGTGTTCGTGACCAAAGCGAGTTACCTAATTAGAGGTCATCGGCTGTGGTTAGACATTGAGAGGAATTGGGCAAAGACATGCGTCAACTGTCCTAGATACACTAAATGTACATGAGAACAGATTCACAATCCATACCGACTCGGCCGTTTACTCGTTATACCAAGGACCGTGCCTACCGTCTTTGACCGGGAAGGAGTAAAGTATGCTACTGGTCAGCCAAAAAACAGTAGCAGTGCCAGGAATAACATTAAACTAGATACCTGGAACGTGAAATCGCTGTGAGAAACGGGCAAGGTGGAGGAATTAGTGCATGATATGAGCAGATACAAATCGGACATTCTAGGTTTGTGCGTAATGGGATGGAAAAACCTTGCAAAACATCGATCTAAGAAGGCCACAGACTATATTTTAGTGGACGGAAGGACACATACGACCAAGGAGTTGGCTTCCTCGTCCATAGAAACATTAAGTACAGTAATATGAGCTGTCGACTAGTTTTTAGCCGGCTCATCAATCTTCGTCTAAGGGCAACACCGTTCAACATCATCATAGTATAGGTGTATGCACCAACTTTATAGATTATAATGACGAAGAAGTGTATGGCTTCTGCCATCAACTTCAGGAGGTGCTGAACCTAATCCCAAGAAATATATTCTCGTCATTCAGGTTGATTGGAATTCAAAAATAGGAGAAGATGTCTATGCACATAGGAAATGAAAGTGTGGACTCCACTGTAACGCAAATTCAAACGAAAGCGTTCTAAGGCTCTTGAAATTCGCCAGCTTCATCGATCTCATACTAGTCAAAACATAGTGTGCACATAAAATATGCTGGAAAACCGCATGGCATAGTCCAAATTGGAAACTTCATATTGACTACATCATGTTTTAAACACGCTTCCGGTCCCGTATAAACATTGCCAAGACTCGTAGCTTCTCACGAGCTGACAATGGAAGTGACCACGATCTTTTCATGATGATATTTATGCTGTACTTAAAGAGGGTAAACAAACAGGGATATACCAGAATCAAATTTGACCTTAAAAACTGAAGGATCCTAAAGTAGCAGACGTCTTTCAAGCAATGATAGAGAGAGGGGAGAAATTTATAGCACTTAACATTGCACATGCCAACTGTTGAGACATCAACACAGGCGCGACAGACACAGCTCATGTCCCCTTGTGTAAACATCGACCAACTCAAAACCCATGGGTGACAACTGACATCCTCGATATGCTTGATAAATGAAAGAAGTTTAAGAAAACAAAGGTGGCAGATACAGTGGGTGGCCAATAAATATGGGACAGTTAATCAAGCCAAATGCTTAAAGAAAAAAAATATCTAAAAGTTATATAAGTTGTTGAATAAACTAACCACTGCAAAGTAAGGGTATAGTACCACTATACAAGACAAAAATGGTAAATGCTTAATCAAAGAAAATGAAATCCTAAGAAGATGGACTGAAACTGCTCAGAGTGGTATAATTAAAATATAAAGATAGACCCCCAGAGATCCTTAATGTTCCTCAAGCAATCGACAATGAGGACTATCCTATTCTACTGGCAGAGGTTGAAGCATAAGTCCACAAGCACTCCAAATAATAAAGACTGCAGGAGGGAATAATACCCCTCCCGAATTGTGGAAACAAGGAGAACAAGCAATGATTAATGCATTTATTAATATTTGTAACGAAAAATAGGCTGACAAGGAAATGGCGCAAATCATGGACCCAATCTCTCAGCATCACCCTCTCCAAGAATTGTAACCTAAAGCAATTTAAAAAGTTCGCGCTATTAGTCTAATAAGCCATCCAAGCAAGGTCATGCTGAAGGTCATATTGAACCGACTAAAAGCATATGCCGACAGAATCATTGCCTAAACCTCCGTGTAATATTGTAAGAAATATGCTCAACAGCAACAATACCTATACCACGTCTTTGTAGATTTCAAGAAGGCATTTGACAGGGTTTGGCATGCTGCTTTATTGGTCACCATAAAGGCACTATAACATCAAAACAAACCTAATCAGAATGATACATATATACATTCGAAAATTATTTATATTTTATAATTTTCCTTTGATGATTAATGCATAATTTGGATGCTGATGCTTAAGCTAATATTTTGATACTTTCCACCAAAGATCTACACAAAACTAAAGTACATGATTTTCGGCGTAAGAATTTTTTTTTTTAAATTTTATTCCAAGCCCAATGCTTATTTTTGGGAGATGTTTCTCTCTAAAAGTATTTTGAGACGCAACAATTTATAAAGCCTCAGTAGAGAAATGTTTATACCTGAAACTTATTGGTGATAAATATTGAGGCAACAAATTTTATGTTTGCCGTTGCACAAGCTAATGGTTCGCCAAAAAATCAAACTTCATGTATTTAACGTTTTCATATTTTAAATCCATTCATCACTTTTTTATAAAAAGCCAAAGCAAAAGATTTAATCTGCAACCATAGTATATCAGGTGACTGCGTTAATGTCACATGTGAGGCACACATGATTTATCCATCAGGAAAGTGCATGTTCCAGAATAGTTATATTTTTAAACAGGTAAGATGTTAGATTTAAATATACAGATATTGCAAATCTCTCTCTCTCTTTCTCTCTCTCTCTCTATATATATATATATATATATATATATCTTTCAGTATTACTCTGTAAGTTTACTATCTTTTTTTCCGTCTACTCTAACTATCGCCCTCTCTCTCTCCTCTCTCTTAACTCTCTCTCTCTTTATCTACTCTTTCTCTATGTTTACTTTTTATCTTTTTTTTCAAACAAACAGACGCGCCTCCTTAATTTCTTTATCTATCTCCTCCTCTCAGGCTTTCACTAAATCACGCCCTTTTTCTCTTTGTCTGTTACTCTCTACGTTACATTTTTTTTCGTTCTTTATCTACATTTACTCTCTATTTCACAAACAATGCCAACAATTTATTATTGATATGTGAATTGTGTCTTTCAAATGTTGATTGTTCTAATGACTACTTTTGAGATCCAGAACATAAATGCTAAAACAATTCACTAGGTTCACTATATTTTAAATATAAATCATAACTTTTAATAAAAATTTATATTTTCACAAAGTCTCCTTTAATTAATTTTATAATACGCATTTTGAAAACATGTTTTTTTTCTGTTTTAATCACAAATAATTTGTTTTCTTGACGATTATCATTTTAAAGGATATCATTAGAAGTTATTATTCATTTTTTTTTCAAGGCACTTCGTAAGCTGGGAAAAATTTCAGGACACAACTTAGTGATTCAAGAGAAGCCAACGTATTATACAACAGTCTGCACGTTATTGATACCACGTGCAAGTTTAATATCGGACTATTTTGATGTTAATGTGACAGTGTATCCTAATGTGACTGACAAAGATACGGACGTTCAGTACGGAGTGAGCTGTTCAATTTCTTCTAGAAATGGTTGGTACAAATAGTTACTTGATTATAGTATTTTTCGTTTTGCAACTGGATGCTGATGTTTCGTAAATACTGTAATTTTCTATAACATATAAACATATGTGTTTTAATCTCTAAGCAAAGTTCCCTTATGTTGACGTGAAAGGGAAGAGTAAACTCCAAGTTTAATGAAATTAATAAATCATAAGCTATAATGTAAGTGTTTCTCCTCAGATGATTTCACATCAAATCTTTCTGGAAAGGCATGGAAATTCGGCACAGGTAAATTAATCATTATTTTGTTTCAATTTCTTTACTAGAGTACATTACCCGCTGTTGATAGGGTAAAAACGAAATACATATTGAACTACAGTACTCATTGTACAACTATAAGCATCTTGAGCTCATTGACCAGTTTCTACAGTCTTATTAATGCTAGGAAATTTTCTGGTGAAACTTAAACTCTAAGCTCGATTTCCAAAGAAAACGAAATCAAAGAATACCCGACTCGCATCCAATTATTCCAAATCCCGAGTGACTCCTCACCCGACACCGCGCGCCGAATACGCCGAGGAATTTTCGTCTGCCAAAAATACGCCGGAAATTAAGCGTCGCGCCGCATTAGCCACCGTATTTCGTCCGCCGTAAATCCGCTGAAAATGAACAAGTAACGTAATGTTTTTGTTTTCTTAAATTAAACATGAGATCTTGTTCCAAACAGTTATTTAAATATTCCTTCGCCGCACAAAGCACAAATATTGAATAAACACGTCATGGGTATGCCGACATTTAATCCAATGAAAATTAACAAAACCAGGTAAAATAAACAAAGGGGAATTACTCCTGCACAAATATTGAATAAACACGCAAATGACATCATGGGCACGCACGGAGCTCAAACACAAGCCTGTCGTTGATTGTTCCCATCGAATATCGCTCACAATTTTTTCTTTTAAATAACTTTCTTCCTTTAATCATAACTGACGTATATTTAGTGTCACATTTATGTATTTTATTTACGAAACACGTGTATTCCAAAATATTTTGAAAGGTAAAATTTGTAAGTAACATGACATTGGGGAAGCACTGATGAAGACGAACATTTTTCTTAAAAATTAATGGCAGATCAGCTGTTATCTTTTGTTGTGTGTAGCAGCCTAGTGATGGCTTACTCTCATCATGTGACCAAACAAGGAAGTGATTGAGCGACTCCCTATATTGCTCAATGGTCTTCTATTAGTAGAAAGGTAAGCCTAAATTAATTGTTTCAATTAACTAGTTACTAGTTTAGTCAATAACTGATGACTTTTATGTTATATCATTTCTAATGTAACAATTATATATGATGATTTTAGGTGAACTCAAATGTCAGCAAATATCGTCTAAACCGGGAAGACAGGCAGTTCATTTCAAATCTACAAGTAATACCTAAACCACCTAGTGCGGCCTAGAGCCAACATGAACATTCCAAAGGACAATGCTGGAGATACTGTGGTGGCCTGTTCTCTGCTGATGGGATAAATGTTGACGAAGATTGAGTTTATTTTCAGCCGTGTCTCACTGCTCTTAAATCGATGGGTGACAAGTGTCACATTTCAAAAGAAACAAATTTTGCCGCAACGACAACAAGTGGCTATAATAATCTTCACTTAAGTGTCAAGCACGATTTGTCAGGACCAAGTGAAGAAAAGTCAAATAAAATGTGATATATTTCCTAAGTATGGAGAAGGCAACATTCAATGTCAGGTAACATCAAGTCATGAACTGACAAGACATATCGTTTTCTGGTTGTGTAGAGACGTGCATGCCTTTGAAAATGTGGCTAAAGAAGGTTTTGTTGATTTTTTTCAAAATGAATTGCCCATCACCTGTAACACTTGCTGGAACAACCCTAGATGATGTTTACCAAGCCGTCAGGTCAGCAGTCAAAACTAAAGTTGCTGAAGTCAATTCACTTTGTTTGATGTTTGATAGATGGACGGATTTACGAAGAAATCCGGCTAATCCAATATCCGCCAAAAAATTATGTCTGCCAGTCGAAATTTATAAAAAAAATTGGCTGACAGGTCTACCTAAATGCATGCACGTTTTACTGCACAAAAAGAGCTATTCCCCTGGGTGCTCTCCGTCAACTATTGTCTGGTAAGTTTTTGCACGCGAAAGACGAACAAAAACATTACATTATTAATATATTTAGGCCCTGTATTATTTACATTTCTTTATGTTCATAAACCCAACATACGGAGATGGAACATAATTACATGATCAGTCCATATTTTTTGCAGGACCATCCTCAAAGTATACATGAAGAGCCTAAATTGAATAATGTAGTTTCTTGCCTTGCAACAGGGAGTTTTTAATTTTTAGTTTTTTATTTTCTATATTTTTTATTTTTTTTTTGGCGTTTTATTTTTAATATGATATGACGTCAGACCTCAAACATGCAAGGTGTTTTAACCATTACACGAGTAGCAGTTCTAACGGAAATCTTCTCCAAATACAAAGAAGAATTGCATCAGCAACTACCATTTCAAAGAAAACTGCATAACGAACATAACTCAAACCGATATATACATTATATCACCAGGGGTGAAACATGGGTTAGTTTGAATATGATTTATGATACAAAAAAACAAAATAAACACTGGAAGAATCGTTCATGCTAGAAGTGGTATTGGTATGTGTGGATTTCTATGTGATATTCATCACCTCCGTATCATGATTATGGATACTTTTGGCTAACGCGCTGTGAAAAGTACCACGCGTCCGAGAAGTGATGATTAGGGTGTTTAGAAGTATAGGACCACTATCATGAAAGTGGGGCTTTCAAGATAAATATTAGGATAATGTACGGATATAATAGGAGCATCATCAATTGGTTGTGTTGCGGGCAGATTCTTCTGCTGTGCTTGCGTTCAAATTAGTGTTGACAGTGCCGGTAACAGTAGCAGATTAAATAAAATAAGTGGGTTTTTCTTTAATACACAAAAAAAAACACTTCTTGAGATCATCAATACCTCAAGCCCTATATATTGGATTGCAGCTATGTCAATTTTTTTTATATATTTTTGCAAACTTTGAACAATGCTACATAATTAGCTTTCCTTCTAATTTTTGGCTAATACAGTTTTAATCAATTTTTATTTAAGTTGATTTTTCAACGATGTTATCTCTTATAATCTAGACAAGGTGTAACATTTTTAATCTGCGTTTTAAGTGGCCTAAAAGTCCGTAATGTGGTTGTTCTTTCATTACCTTAATCTCTTTCTACATGTGTGTGTCCCTTGAATTGAGTTTAGAAATTGAAATCCAAGCATTCTTATTGTCAGCAAAGTATAAGAAAATGTCACCATTTAAAAACTGATACGTTGGTACAACTCATCTGATCAAGAAATAGAGAGTGGTCCTACGCTAGTCATCTACGTTCATTCCAAAAGACTTGGAATAAGTAAGTATAATCAATACTCAAATGCGACGATAAGATTTTATAAGCTAAAAATTATATTTTAAGCACATTAATATGATAATTATATTGAGGAAATCTGATGAAGGGGAAAACAAATTTAAGAAGAAAAAAAAAAAAACTTGTTTCATGATATGGATGTATCCATAATAAATAATATAAATCTGAATTATAAATAAACCTTATGTACATTTGTCTTCTAGTGGCTTTAACTGCAGATATAAAATTACTTTAAGCAATTAAAAGAAAAAAAATGCATTCATCTAATATGAATAACGAGAAACGGTTCTTGAATCATTGCCATATATATATATATATTTATATCTATATATATATATATATATATATATATATTATATTTATTTATTTTTTTATATGTAAATTGATATTTGTATATTATCTTCACGGTACCCAAATATAACTATAACCTACGTATTTTTTTAAAAATTTAATATTGACAAATATACACAATAAGATAAGGTATTATATTCTTAATTTATCCAAGTAAATAGATATGTTCTGTTTTACCTTGTGCATTGTCATTTTCAGCATATTTATACAATATATTTTAAACTAGACAACATTTTACAGTTTAAAAATGAGACCTCTAGAATTTTATTTAGCTTAGAATCTCAGCCTTGACTAATCTTATTATAACTAGGTGTATTTTGTCAAGCGATCAGTATTTTAGGCTGGACAAGCTCACAATTAGGTTATAAGCCATACATATTATGTAAGTCATTTCTTTTTTTTTTTTTTTTTTTTTTTTTTTTCTTTTTTCTTTTTTTTTTTTTTTTTTTCTAAAAAATTGTTTTTTTTTTTTTTTTTTTTTTTTTTTTTTTTTTTTTTTTTTTTTTTTTTTTTTTTTTTTTTTCCTTTTAACTGTCTATATTTTTTGTGTACAAAACAATGATTTTGTTAATTTTACTTTATGGTAGTCATAAACAAATCACATTTTCAAAAATACCCATGCATTTTCCTTTTGGTTCTGTCCAACATCTCTTTAAAATAGAATACACTTTCCAATCAGCAAACTAAACAACAGTAAAACATGCATGTCTCTGTATTTGAAAGTAGTGGCTAACACCGTCATCAATCTAGAAATTTTATTGACAAAAGGCATGTAGGGAAATGTGTTGACTAAATGCATGTTGAACACATGTCATGGGAGGGTGATAAACTAGTGCCTCGGGTACTAACATTATGGAATTGTAACATCGTCAAATGTCCATTATATGTATATGTATAAATCCACTGGCACAAGACGGTATCTGGAAAGCGACGGTTTAAATGTGGACTTTATAGATGAAACCGGGATTTCTGGTTTCGCCCCCAGTGCAACTCTTTCGTTTAATTACACTTGACGGAAGTACTATTAGTGTAAAAAGATTCAAAGCGTGTCCAAGAACACAGTCCTCTTTGATCCTTTCTCCATGTAGGTGTTTTTCTTCGAACTTCTTCATTGAGACTTTGTACAAATGGCTGCCTTGCATTTTTGTGTTTGCCGATGCCTACGAAACGCCTCGAACCTCGGCCTGATCAGAAGTAATATGTAATAACAATGATGAATATCAATAGATATTTATTAAATGAAAGTGGGACGGCACAGTTAGACTGCGGAGTAAACCATAATTGTTATATAATAACTTAATTTGTAATCTTCTAATTAAAACGTTTCAATTATTAACTCTTAGCTTCATACAAGCATACGCCTATAATTATATCAATTATAGTGGGTACAGTAGCTGCTTCCTTAGCAATGACAACAGTACTAACAATGCTCCTGCGTTGTTATTTTAAACCGAAAGGTACAATTTACTTTTATGTTGTTATTTTTTGTTTTCTCCTTTTTTATTATTTCTTCAAAAAAAAAAATCTAAATTATTTTTTTGGTAATATATTTAAATGAAAAAATACAAAATAACAAAATGTATGTGGTTATCTTTTTCAAAAACAATTTATTTGCGTACATATGCATATTTTAGTGCGTTAGATAAGGATATATGGTATTTGTATTAAGGTACGAATCCTTCTGTATTGCTCTTTTAATAATCTTTGCAATCGGTAAACACACAATTCAGCACCGCCCACATTAGTATTTATTAGGCTCAACAAATCTTCACATTTCTAACATTATTTATTCACACCCAAGTCATGTTAAACCTTAATCAAACTTTAAAAAAAAAATATTTTTTTTGAAGTTGTTATGATAAGTCTACATTTCATTACTTTCATTATAACACAGCGACTCAAAAGGTTATGGAAGTAGCATGATGTGAATTTTATAAAATTTAATATATATATATATATTTTTTTAAAATAGTCTTTACCATCTTTAAAAAAATAACGACTAATACGAGAATATCTTTTTAAATTTAATTTACTGGTCATCTAGAATATGGGCATACTATTTTCGAGAGTACGCATCTAACAAAAATAGACGCATCATGGCATGTCTTCGAAGCATAAAGCTTATCGGGATTTTTTTTTTTTATTTGATTATTATGTTTTACTTTTTGTTTTCCCTTTTCAATTTTTACAGATTTAAAGTGTCAAAATAATTCAATCAGACAGCGTGATATGAATTTATTTATTTTATTTAAAGCTTAAAAAAATAATAATAAACAATTAAGATTATCGGTCATCCAGGATCAAAACTACAGAAACCGAGTTCGGACATCTTTATAAAAAGTTCAAATTTAAAAATATTATAATTTAAAAATTATTTGCTATATCTATCGTTTGCTTTCTAAACAAGGACTAATAAAGGAAGCATACACGAAAAAATCCTCAGATATCAATTATGAAGAAACTGGAATTGATAATAATGTAGACACTAAGCTGTTCAGATGAAAATCAGCATGATAGAAGTGAACATGCAGCAATTCTAATGCAGAACTAGTATGAATGATTTCAAGGCGAAATAGTCTTAGACAACCATTTATATAATTCAGTCATTTAAAAAAAAATGTGTAAAATAATATGCATGAACAACGGACATGTATTCATATGTTACTGAAAACGCACATTTTAGTCAATATTGCAGTTCGAAAAAATGTAAATTTACATTGAATAAATATATAGTTATCACTAAAAATGGAAACAGCTAATAAATTTAGCTATCATTTTCAAATTGGTTATAGAAAAGATCATAGCTGTCGACATTCAAAAATCACTTCTCAAGTTTCTTTTAAATTGTCGTTTCATTATCTGATCATATTTTAAACTTCTTAAGAAGTGACATCGAGCAAATTGTTACTAAATGAAAAGAAAAATATTTTCAGTTTTAATCAAAATGAAAAAGAAAATGTGATCTTATTTTTTTTAAACTCTACATAGATATGAGCTAATATAACTACAATGTACTGAAAAAATAAAAATATTATTTTTATTTTTGTAACAGATTATGTTTTCACAAGAAAACAGAGAGGTAGCATGAGTGAACAGTGAATTGTGTTGACCATATTTTCACGAGGAGAGAGAGTGAATTGTATTTTTGAGAAGAAAATGTGAGCTCCACGTTTTTGGAGAGTAAATTATGTTTTTTTTGTAAAGGGGTCATTTTCCACGCTTTGCTGGTAATAAAAGGGGCAGTTGATTGAGAGCAGTAGAGAGAGTAGAGTTGAGCTGAGTTGTAGCAGAGTGAGGACGTGTCTTTCTGAGAGGTGGAATATTATATATATATATTTGAAATGATTACATTCATACAAGGATTATTATTAATATTATCAGTGTAAAGTGTGATATAATAAAGTACTGTAAGTTTAACCATAATTCAGTATTCTTCTTTGCGTGCCTGGATAAGTGACTGAATAAGTAAGTGGAAGAAAGCCTACATATTCAAATGTTGAAATTACATCAAATTGATATCAATTGACAATTATTAGTCAACGCAAGAAAGAGATGATCCACTACACAAGACCAACAGAAGTCTGACGTTATTACAGATGAGATGTGTGTATCAAGACATCGAAAGTAAGATTCCCCCAGCATAATCTTCACTTTATACAAGCCCACATAGCCCAGTGCGAAATTCAAGTAATTACTTAATTACTCATTAAATGTTATTATTATCGACTACACAGAAATCATAGCGTAACAGAGGAGCAGAAGCGACCAACTACGGAATTCTTTTGGACACTTGGTATTTATTTATATTATGTTTTATATATTATACATAATTTAAGACTTTAAATATCTACTTAAATCATACTTAATTAGATTAAGTAATTTTTATTTTACTTTTTCAGTATCTTATAAGTTTAATTGTAGAGTATACTTTAGGGATATCCACGGTGTTATCTTTCCTAGGGAAGTTTTTTTTATTAAAACAGGAAAGTTTCTTCTGGCCCTATTTATAACAATGAAAGATAATTTTATGTTAGTACTGAAGTCTAGTTTGTACATTGTCATAACTGTTGTTTTTTAGTAGATCTTGTAAGATTTGTTCTATTTGTCTTGTCATTGCCATACACTTTGTCAAACCTACTGTAATATATTCTACTATCTTGTGGTCCATAAACTTTACAGTACTTTTGTATTTGTTGTCTCATTCGTATTCATGTAAAAGTCTACATATCTGTATTTATGTTTTAAAGTAAACAATTTAATTATTTTTAAATTTTTCTTACATTTAATTATATATTATAATTCATGTATTAACTTACATTTTGTATCCATTCATTAAAATGTAAATATATGTACTATTGTGAACTATTTTAATTGATAACTTAAGACTAAGTAAATAACTGATATACATTCCAAATTGTTAATTATAGATTATATGATGGCATTTAGCTTTTGAAAACATAATTATTAGAAAAGTTTAAAATGTACTCCGAGAGTCTCCTTTGAATTCCTAGAAAAGGGGCTCGATTGCAAGTAGCGTCAAAATGCATCATTGCATTTTGCATTAGCCCACTGGTCTACGCAAACCTCAATAGCTGCCCATTCCTCCCAATAGCTGATTAATGTGACATTTCGCGGTTGAATATATATTTTGACTAAATGATTACACTGTATCACTATGCAACTGTCCTGAATTCACGTTATGTTTGGTACTGAGATAATAATAAATAATAATAATAAGGGGTCTTATATAGCGCGGTACCCCGGCCTAGGGCTGGGCTCACCGCGCTGTACATAAATATAGCAATCATAATATTAAAATAAAATACATAAATGAAATAAAAACAACATATAAGCAAAACAACACCAGAGGTCTATTCATCCACCCACACCAGACATTTTTACAAGGAAACCCATGTACGTTTATCGGTTTATAGGAGGAGAATCAGTCAGAGTAGTATAGTTTAAATAGATGTGTTTTGAGTGCAGTTTTGAAGGCCTGTGTGGTTGGTATATTGCGGATGTGTAGTGGCAAAGAATTCCATTGTTTGGGGGCGCAGAAAGAGAAAGATCGTCCACCATATAATTTATTGCGTGTCTTGGGAACGGATAGAATACGCGAGTCTGCGGAGGAGCGAAGTTGTCGAAGGGGTGAATAGACAGAAAGAAGTTCAGTTAGATAGGATGGGGAGGAATCCGAGAAAAAGTTGTGACAGAGAAGAGACAGCGTGTAGTCAATGCGTGCCTGTATAGGGAGCTAATGTAGTGAGTGGAGTTGTGGACTGACGTGATCGCATTTTTTTGCCTTAAGAACAAGCCTAGCAGCAGAGTTTTGAACTGTCTGCAGTTTTTCTATAAAATGTTTCGGTGAATCTGACAGAAGTGAGTTGCAATAGTCAAGACGAGAGAGAACAAGAGCACAGACTAGAGTTTTTGTTGCGCTAACTGTGAGGTAGTGGCGGATGGAGCTGATCTGACGGATGGCGGTGTATGCCGAACGACAAATGTGAGAGATATGTTTATCGAGAGACATGTTGTTAGAAAGAATATAACCAAGATTCCTAGCAGAGGGTGTAAACTGTATGTCGGAGTTACCTACTTGAAATGAGGTGGAAGAGTTGAGGTAGAGGATGATTTGTGATTGTAAATGAGGAGTGCTTCTGTTTTGTCATCATTAAGCTTCAACTTGCTGAGTGTCATCCAAGACTTGACATCATCAATGCACCCCCGCAAAGTCTCGAGAGCGGAATCGACAAGAGATGGATGGGTATGCATGTATAGCTGCTTATCATCTGCAAATGACTGGTTCTCAACAGTATGCCTCCCGAGCAAGAGGAGCAGTGGCCTGGTATACATTATGAAAAGAACCGGACCCAAAACGGACCCCTGTGGCACTCCGTACACCAAATCAGCACTGCCGGAGACACAGCCATCGACAGAGATCATTTGCGTTCTATCAGAGAGGTAGAACCTAAACCAAGCCAAAACCGAACCAGAAATTCCAAAGTAGTTTTCAAGGGCTTTGAAAAGGATTTCATGGTCAACAGTGTCAAAGGCCGCACTGAGATCTAAGAGGATCAAAATGGAGACATTACCGATGTCCATTGCGCGCAAGAGGTCATTACTGACTCTCAAGAGAGCAGTCTTCGTGCTATGGAAATGTCTATAGGCCGACTGATTATAACTGAGAAGAGAGTGGTTATTTAAGTAAGCAAAAAGTTGTTTTAGGACTAGTTTTTCAATAACTTTAGATAAAAATGATAAGTTAGATACAGGTCTATAGTTTTTTAAATTATTTTCATCCAGACCAGGCTTCTTAAGCAATGGTTTGATGACAGCTGATTTGCAAAGAGGCGGAACAGTGCCAGAATATAAGCTTTCATTTATTATGCGGGTTATTGTTGGGAGCAAGATATCTAATGACTCAACCAACAGGGGGGTTGGGATGGGATCCAAAGAACATGATGTATGTTTAGATTTTAGGATTATATTTTTTACCTCAAGTTCTGAAACAGGTTTAAAAATATTGAGATGTGAAGCAAGACGAGGGAAAGGAGGCAATTCAAATGGTGGGGCATCAAGACGATCATGCTCAGCGCGAATGCCAGCTACTTTGCTTGTAAAGAAATCACAGAAAATATCTGGTTGCTTGGGTAGGGGAAACAACGAAGGAAGCGCAGTTCCTTTGTTACTCCCCCTAAGGTGACCACAAACATCAAACAACTGCCTGCTGGTTTTACCCATAGTTATCTTTTGGCTAAAAGACCTAGTCTTGGCACGACTAACAATCTGATTGACACGCTTCTTGGCAGCGTAAAATATCTGCTTAAAAACCACAAGACCAGACCTTAACCACTTCTTTTCTGCACTACGGCGCTCTTTCTTGGCACTGCGTAGTTCCTCCTTTATGGCCGCATACCAGGGAGATGACCGCTTTAAACTAAAATTGTGGCGGGTGACAGGGGCGTGCCGGTCAAGCACAACGCGCAATGCACGGTCTAGTGATTCAAATGTAGGGCAGAGGGCAGGGGACACTTCTAAACTTAGGTCATGCTTAAATGCATCCCGGTTTATAGCTCGCAGACTGCGCACCTCCCTAAACTGAGGGAGAGGGTTGGGGGCACTAACACTAAGTTCACAAATAACACAGAAGTGTTCAGAGGACAGCTCTTGCGTGATTGAAGTAGATCTAACTACACCATCTTGAAGCCCTTGTAGCACCCAGTCAAGAATATGTCCACGATTATGAGTCGGTTTGTCGACTGATTGGTGAAGACTGAACAAATCCAAGAGATCCAACATCCTAGCAGTGGAGGGGTGCTGTGGTTGATCGAAATGAAAGTTCATGTCGCCTAGTACAATGTAAGTCCCAGTCAATGTGTTGCAGTGGTCAATCAAATCTGGGAATTCTCGATGAAACACTGAGTCGGTCAATTTATTTTTCTTACTAGGGAAGGTGCGATATATGCACATGAAATGAAGTGTCTCCTGGAGCACTGACAGTGTAAATTGAACTACCTCAAAAGATGTGTGAACGAATGGGATGTATGTAACAAAAGCTGTATGATGGACAACGTGTCTCTATATATAATTGCAAGGCCTCCGCCGCGAGTTGACCGGGGAAATGATCTGGAAGTATAGCCATATGGGGCGAGATCAGTGCACTTCCCCTCATCGCCAGTCAGCCAAAACCAGGTCTCCTGGATAAACAATATGTCAATCTGCCTATCAGAGACAAATTCGGAGACTGCAATTCGTTTCTCATAGGGGCCAAGCGACTGGGCGTTGAATGTGGCGATGAGAAGCTGTTTGTTGATAGAACGTGGAGAGGTTTTGAAGAGAATGAGGTTGGCAGGGTCCGAGTAGTGTAGAGTAGGTCTTGGTAAAGAATGAGTGACAAGTTGTTGTTGTTTTCGTCTACCTCCAAGGCGGGTGCGCTGCCGAGGCAGGCTTTGACCAATCAAAAGCTCTTTCAGTCGGCAAACGAGGTCAGCGGTCAGATGCGTACGCTTGGCATTCATTGACAAAAGACGATCACGTGTGTATGCAAGCACAGGTCGGTTACCGCTGTGGGGGCTGCGTGTGTCACTGACCGTAACGTCGACTTGACCGAGCGATGAGCGTGGTGACGACAAAGATGGCCGACCGTGTAGGTGGTGAATCTCACTAACCTTTGCAACAAAGAAAATCCAAAACAACAAAAGTCCAAAGTTAGGAGGGACACAAAACATATCCGAATCAAAGTAGCGGTCCATGGTGGATATCCAGTAAAGAAAAAACAATACAAAAATCAGTCAAACACACATAAAATTGCATTCAATCAGGAGCCCGAGTCTATACGTGCCTGCAAGGCGTAGTCTCGTCCTCGTTACTCACCAGACAAAAAACATTATATTTATTATTTCAAAGTCGTAATTAAAACATGAACACATATTCTTTCTTTAATAGGCAATGCTGCGGATTTTGGGTTCTCGCTGGTTAAAATAGTTGACACATGTGACATAAGTCTGTGGAGGATTTGGGAACAGGGGAGGGAGGGGTTGACTAAGAGTTTTGATCTTTATGTTACTTATTGCAGACCCTTTAGGAAGGGATCGAATTCAGGTGCACAGTGGAAAATTTTTTTAGCGCTTAACAATAATCAGGTTATGCATTATAAATTAGACTTAAATTTAAAACTTTGTAGTTTTATAAACAATAATTATGAAATACTTTTAAATTTAAAAAAAACAAACATAAATTCAAATGATGTATTTTTATTTATAAAACTTTTACAAATTATACATTTATATATAAAACATATTAACAGTTCTGGCATGACACTCAATTTTATGTAATAAAACTTTTTTTAAATTTAAAGCTATTGTTTCCCTTGAAAAGAAACTGTTTCTTATGCTTTAAATAAAGAAAAAGATAAATACTGAAAGATGAATTGATATAACAGAAAAGTAAATTATAATTTAATTAATATTTTACATTGTTAGTAAGGCAGCTCCAGCTGTCATTGCAATTTAATTTTTTTTTTTAACTTTTTTTTAAAATTATAATTTAAAAAAGAATGTATAATTATGTAAAAAAAATAAAATAAAATAACATTTTACAAAAAAAAATTATTTCAGTTTTAAGTTATTTGTTTTTTTACATAATTTACTGAAAAATCATATTTACATAATAGTTTGTGCAAATTTATAATTACATAGTGTGTGCCATAACTACCTATAATTATACCTCTTTAACATGTTATATAAATCTATTGTAACTATACGATTTTTTTAATAAAAATATTCTTCTTTCATTATAATTTTTACATTATATTTTAAATTTTAGTCTAAAAAGTGGCTCTAATGTAATCTTTAAATAATGTTTGGTTAAACCAAAAATAGACACGATGCAGGAAGCAGTACACATTTTAGAAAATTTAAATTTTACCAATCACATAGGAATAGAAATCACAATAAAATGCAACTAGATCCCACATTAATAAAAATTCCCCTCTTTGGAAATTTAACAATACACTTTTAGAAAACACATACAACATTAATAAAATAATACAACAGTACAACATATTACCAACAACAAACTTGGGCAACACTGGGAACTTTTAAATAGCACATTCAAACATGTCACCCAAAACCTTGCAACAAAACTACTCAGACAAATCAGAGAAAGAAAAATGTAGTTAAATTGACTAATACCAATAGAAAAAGCAAATGATCCACTCAGTCACAAAGTACAAGAAATTGAGTAAGAACTAGAAAAATCAAAGGCAGGGACATTAATAACCACAACCCCTTCATTAGAGATCTCATACAATACTCCAATGACAAAAACATACAAACATGCATATTATCACTAGACCAAGAAAAAGATTTGACAGGGTGGACCACACATACCTACACAAAGTATTACAACAAAATAAATTAGGAGAATATTTTTGTAATTGGATAAAAATTTTATATAGGACACCAATTAGTAATTTGATAATAAACAACACACTATCCAAAGATATTCCAATCAAAAAATCTGTTAGGCAAGGGTGTCCTTTATCCCTTTATTTTACATTCTGGCATTTGAGCCTCTTCTCGAAAAAGTTAGAAGGGATAACAAAGTTAAAGGAGTGGTTATCCCTGGGGGTGGAGAGGTGAAGGTCATAGCTTATGCAGATGGCACTTGTTGCTTCCCTGTAGATGACAGGTCAATTTCAGAAATCGTATCATTTTTTCAAGAGTTTGGGAGAGGTAGTGGGTCAATAATAAACATAACAAAATCTGAAATCATGGGGATAGGTAGGTGGAAAGATAGATTAGAATTCCCTCTAGGCATATTTAGAAAGGAAAGACTTAGGATATATGGCATTGATTTTTCAAATCATCATAACCAAACTAATACAGAAATAGGGCAAAACATTAAACAGTAAATAAAAACCATAATTGAAAGAAATAAATACACATCACAAACAATTTTTGGCAGAAGCACAATTGTAAACACATATATCATTCCCAAAATAATATACTCAGGGAACATATGGGATCCCCCAACAGCAATATTAAAGCAAATCAATGCACACATCAGGAAATACATTTTCCAAGGAACAATTCATAACATTAAACACACAACACTCATACAACCAAAATTAAAATGTGGAATTAATCTACAAGACATAGAAACAAAAATACAAGCATTCAGAATTACATTTATAGGACAAGCAATTCGTAAAAAAGCAGAAAATACTTTTACACATTACTACATTGGTATTAGATTTGGACATTTAACAAAAATTGACAACAGCACACCACACTACATAGGGAGAAAACAATCACAGTTTTACATAGCATGCATCTAAATGTTACTTCCTTTCTTATCTCCCCTCCTCACCCGATTATTTATTGTCTTGCCTAACGTGCAAACCGCTTGTTTTGCATCAATTGCTACATTTATTAATGTTTTGTTGTATGTGACATCCTTGCATAAGATGTTGCTTTCATATATACTTAAGTTTTATTTTCAAAAGACTCTAAACAAACTTCACGGATTGGAATCAACGATGCTCCCCGACAAAGACTTGATGAGACATTTCAATCAAATCATTCACTGGGTCTAAAAAAAAAGAGAATCTCCGCCAGTCTTTATAAAAGTCACTATTCTATAGATCCTTTCAGATTAGACATATATAAAAAAAAATATTTCATGCGTTTTTTTTAAGAATACAAATAATAAAAAAAAATTTTTCGGTTGTGGTGGTGTGAGTTTATAAAAAAAATAAAACAAAATTGATACACCCTCAACGAATCTCCGCATTAAAAAAAATGCATACTATATGACGTCACTAAACTGTATTTAATGCTATGGAGGTTGTTTTTTTTTCTTTCAAATAAATACTATGAAATGACTTGAATCACTATTTGTATTTACTCAAAGATCGGTTCAAAATGGTAAAACAGATTCTTTTATTTGAGACTAAAACTATAAATACATTATACCTTTTGAATTATTTAACTTTTATCCTCAAAATAACATTGTTCGGAATTAAACACCATGCCTTATAATGTGTCTGATGTTGGGTACGATAATGGGTCTGACACTGGGAATGAGTATGAGTCTGACACTAGAACGTATAATTTACATGAACAATTGTCGTCGTTTGGACACGAATCTTGTAAAAAAAATTTAAAAGGAAGGTAACTGGTGCCTTTAACGTTGTACGCCTAGTTATTTTAATAATTTTAAAAATATCGCTAGGTTTATAAATATATATATTATTTATATATATATATATATCACGTTAGAAAGTTTCAACATCAGGCCGTCGATCTAATGCTCTTTATGCCCACTCCAAAATCCTCCCTCCTAAGCCCTACATTGCGCTGCGAAGCGGCTCGTTGGTGAATACCCCTTAGCCAGGACTGCCGCCACCCGAGTCCACTCAATCGGGTTCCGCTATTGGCAGCCCTAACCAAAAGACTCCTGGTGGGTCCGATACGGTGCATACACACAGGGCATGCAATCGACTTTCCTATATATATATAGATATTGAAAGCAAATGTAATCACAACATGTTTACTACGAATTCCAATTGGTAAGTTTAAATGTTTCTTAAAGAATATGNAAAAAAAACTTTGGTGAGTTGTTGCCCAGAAGCCAGTGCATTTATCTCAGTCATTACGACCCTTTTAAAATATTCCAATTTTCGGACTTTGGCGCTTATTTCAATTAAGATAAATTAACACACTTCCAATTGGCTTAACTACTATTAGTGCTGCCATTTGCGGCTAAATATTTTCCAGAGCGTTTAGCGTCAGAGTACAAGATTATTTTTGCGCCCCCCCCCCCCACGCTCATTTTCAACCATGAAAACCATTATTTTTAACCTTTAAATCCTATCAAGGCAATCCTCACACTATTCAGGCGCCCATGTACGTATGTCTCATCTGCAAATTCTTAGCTACGCTTATGGCTACTAGTACTGCCCCCTTTAAACAAAACATTCTGCAATGCCCGCGCCTTCCGAAGAAAAAAGTTCTCAAAAAAAGTTGTACATATGTTAAATAGTGCTTTGTATGGATGGAAAAATAGCATTTTTTTCAAAGCCTTTGTGTTATAGCATAATGATTTGAATTACATTTGTCTCATATCCCTGGATGTAGGGACCGAATTCAAGTGGACTATGGCTCTAATTAGAACGTATTATCCTCTTGTCAAATCTTCAATTAAGTACGGAAACATTGGTTAAGCATAAAGAATAGTACATGTATTTCTGTTAAAAGTGTAAGTTTAAAGGTTTTATCTCAAAAATTTCAATATGGAAAAAAAAAATATATTTGCAAAAAATGAGTCAAACATTTGTTAAAACTACAAGGGAATGAAAATGTCTCATTAAATTCCTTAAAGATATCGATAAACACATTAAGAAAGTGAAATCGATTGTTTCCCTTCAATATCATCTATATAAAATGTCATGAACAAAAAGAAAATTGTGGAAAAGGTGTGTAAAGTATTGAAATAAGAACAAATAGATTCAGACAAGAACATTTTGTCCAAGAGACTTTCCTTACAGACGGGACAAATGAAAATTTAACAAGAAATAGAGACAAGTTAATAACTTAAGTGTTATTTGCGGAACTCAGATTTCCCCAAAAAAACAGGATACTTGAAGTAAAAGAATTCATGAAATGTTATTGTTAAAATTAACTAATTTATAATATCAGGTTATTTTTGCGACTCTATGCCAGTGTTTCTTTCAGGCATCTTTCTTCAAGACAGAGCCGACTTTCCCATGAAGCAAGTCAAGTTCCCTTAGGAAAAATGAGCGCAATAAAACGAAAATATATTTGAATTTAAAAAAACGAGTAGATTGACATAAAATAAACAAGTAAATGATACCGTAAACTATATCGAATTGTGCATATATTTAAAGCTAATCTCGTTTGAGGTAGAAACCGATCGACATTTATTTTCTCATTTCCGCCGAAACCGAAACTAGGCTGAAGTTACAAATGACTTTCGTCTGAAATCGAAGGAGTATCCGAAAGCTTAAAGTGACTTTCAAATGAAATCGAAGCCGAAACCCAAATCTTAAAGTTACTTTCGGCCAAAGCCAAAACTAAAATATTTATATATTTTAAAATTCGTTCATGCATCCATTCTGCAAACAATGATGGGTAAACTATTAGTATTTACATTCTTTTTGAAACATAATATCAATGTGAACATTAATAAATAAACGTCTAATTAATACTTTGGCTTTTACCATTTCGAGTTAAAAGTAATCTACATTTCTGTAAATTGTTTTTTTTAACTTAGTAGTGTCCAGAGAAATTGGACTGGAGGGTTTAGGGGGGGGGGGGCAAAATGCAGGCAAAATAAGCACTTGAGTGCCCTTTGCTCTTATACTATAATTACAACATATAACATATACTTGATAATAAGTGTAATAAATAGTTTGTCTCCAAAAGAGTATATCGTCGCCTAAACATCATTCATTAAGGCTATCAATAATATCACCACAATATTAGCGTCCTAATAATGCTTTGTGTTTTCATAAACAGCTGGGAAGCTGTCTGTTAATTTTTTTTTTTTTTTTTTTTTTTTGGGTACATTTGTTAGCGTTGTTTAGAGTATATGAATCTCGCCTGGCCCTGTCCAACACTTCCCAATGAGGGCTTCTCTCTCTCTCTCATAATAAACACAGGGTACTGTCTAACTACACAATACTTTATTATATGCTATACAGATCAGGATACTGTTATTAAATAACAGTTGTGGCGTGTAGAATACATATTAATCCATACACTTTCAATAGTGCAAAATCCTCTCTCAACTCAGTAAGTCCTTTGGGGGCAAAATGCATGCCCTCTCAATCAGAAGTCCTCACTCACTCTAACAACATGAATCTAAGACTACGACTCTGTGAACTCCGACACATAAGGTCAACTCTTCTAGACAAATGTCATACAACAACACAGTCATAAATGTTCCAAACTTAAGAACAACAACACAGCCATAAATGTTGCAAACATAAGAACAACAACACAGCCATAAATGTTCCAAACTTAAGAACAACAACACAGTCATAAATGTTGCAAACTTAATAACAACAACACAGCCATAAATGTTGCAAACTAAAGAATAACAACACAGCCATAAATGTTCCAAACTTAAGTACAACAACACAGCCATAAATGTTCCAAACTTAAGAACAACAATACAGCCAATTATGTTCCAAACTTAAGAATAACAACACATCGATAAATGTTCCAAACTTAAGAACAACAACACAGCCATTAATGTTGCAAATTAACAAAAACAACAACACAACCATAAATGTTGCAAACTTAAGAATAAAAACACAGCCATAAATGTTGCAAACTTAAGAACAACTTCACAGCCATAAATGTTCCAAACTTAAGAATAACAACACAGTCATAAATGTTGCAAACTTAAGAACAACAACACAGCCATAAATGTTCCAAACTTAAGAACAACAACACAGTCATAAATGATGCAAACGTAAGAACAACAACACAGCCATAAATGTTCCAAACTTAAGAACAACAACACAGCCATAAATGTTGCAAGCTTAAGAACAACAACACAGTCATAAATGTTGCAAACTTAAGAACAAGAACACAGCCATAAATGTTCCAAACTTAAGAACAACAACACAGTCGTAAATGATGCAAACTTAAGAACAACAACACAGCCATAAATGTTCCAAACTTAAGAAAAATAACAACACAACCATAAAGTTTGCAAACTTAAGAACAACAACACAGCTATAAATGTTCAAAACTTAAGAACAACAACACAGCAATTAATGTTCCAAACTTTAGAACAACAACACAGCCATAATTGTTGCAAACTTAAGAGCAACAACACAGCCATACATGTTCCAAACTTAAGAATAACAACACAGCCATTAATGTTGCAAACTTAAGAACAACAACACAGCCATAAATGTTGCAAACTTAAGAATAACAACACAGCCATAAATGTTCTAAACTTAAGAACAACAACACAGCCATAAATGTTTCAAATTTAAGAACAACAATACAGCCATTAATTTTTCAAAATTTAGAATAACAACACAGCGATAAATGTTCCAAACTTAAGAACAACAACACAGCCATAAATGTTCCAAACTTAAGAACAACAACACAGTCATAAATGTTCCAAACTTAAGAACAACAACACAGCCATAAATGTTGCAAATTAATAAAAACAACAACACAGCCATAAATGTTGCAAGCTTAAGAACAAGAACACAGTCATAAATTGTGCAAACTTAAGAACAACAACACAGTCATAAATGTTCCAAACTTAAGAACAACAACACAGCCATAAATGTTGCAAACATAAGAACAACAACACAGCCAGAAATGTTCCAAACTTAAGAAAAACAACACAGTCATAAATGTTCCAACTTTAAGAACAACAACACAGTCATAAATATTCCAAACTTAAGAACAACAACACAGCCATAAATGTTCCAAACTTAAGAACAACAACACAGCCATAAATGTTACAAACTTAAGAACAACAACACAGCAATAAATGTTCAAAACTTAAGAACAACAACACAGTCATAAATGATGCAAACTTAAGAACAACAACACAGCCATAAATGTTCCAAACTTAAGAACAACAACACAGTCATAAATGTTCCAAACTTAAGAACAACAACACAGCCATAAATGTTGCAAATTAATAAAAACAACAACACAGCCGTAAATGTTGCAGGCTTAAGAACAACAACACAGTCATAAATGTTGCAAATGTAAGAACAACAACACAGCCATAAATGTTCCAAACTTAAGAACAACAACACAGCCATAAATTTTGCAAGCTTAAGAACAACAACACAGCCATAAATGTTCCAAACTTAAGAACAACAACACAGTCATAAATGATGCAAACGTAAGAACAACAACACAGCCATAAATGTTCCAAACTTAAGAACAACAACACAGCCATAAATGTTGCAAGCTTAAGAACAACAACACAGTCATAAATGTTGCAAACTTAAGAACAACAACACAGCCATAAATGTTCCTAACTTAAGAACAACAACACATTCGTAAATGATGCAAACTTAAGAACAACAACAAAGCCATAAATGTTCCAAACTTAAGAAAAACAACAACACAACCATAAAGTTTGCAAACGTAAGAACAACAACACAGCCATAAATGTTCCAAACTTAAGAACAACCACAAAGCAATAAGTGTTCCAAACTTAAGAACAACAACACAGCCATAAATGTTGCAAACTTAAGAACAACAACACAGCCATAAATGTTCCAAACTTAAGAACAACAACACATCCATAAATGTTGCAAACTTAAGAACAACAACACAGCCATAAATGTTCCAAACTTAAGAACAACAACACATCCATAAATGTTGCAAACTTAAGAACAACAACACAGTCATAAATGTTCCAAACTTAAGAACAACAACACAGCCATAAATGTTCCAAACTTAAGAACAACAACACCGCCATAAATGTTTTAAACTTAAGAACAACAACACAACCATAAATGTTGCAAACTTAAGAACAACAACACAGCCATAAATGTTCCAAACTTAAGAACAACAACACAGTCATAAATGTTGCAAATTTAAGAACAACAACACAGTCATAAATGTTGCAAACTTAAGAACAACAACACAGCCATAAATGTTGCAAACTTAAGAACAACAACACAGTCATAAATATTGAAAACTTAAGAACAACAACACAGCCATAAATGTTCCAAACTTAAGAACAAAAACACGGACATAAATGTTGCAAACTAAAGAACAACAACATAGCCATAAATGTTCCAAACTTAAGAACAGCAACACAGCCATAAATGTTGAAAATTAATAAAAACAACAACACAGCCATAAATGTTGCAAGCTTAAGAACAACAACACAGTCATAAATGTTGCAAACTTAAGAACAACAACACAGCCATAGATGTTCCAAACTTAAGAACAACAACACAGCCATAAATGTTCCAAACTTAAGAACAACAACACAGCCATAAATGTTACAAACTTAAGAACAACAACACAGCAATAAATATTAAAAACATAAGAAAAACAACACA
>CAXITT010001136.1:66192-78416 GCA_964033795.1 Lymnaea stagnalis | reverse complement strand
CTTAAGAACAACAACACAGCCATAAATGTTCCTAACTTAAGAACAACAACACATTCGTAAATGATGCAAACTTAAGAACAACAACAAAGCCATAAATGTTCCAAACTTAAGAAAAACAACAACACAACCATAAAGTTTGCAAACGTAAGAACAACAACACAGCCATAAATGTTCCAAACTTAAGAACAACCACAAAGCAATAAGTGTTCCAAACTTAAGAACAACAACACAGCCATAAATGTTGCAAACTTAAGAACAACAACACAGCCATAAATGTTCAAAACTTAAGAACAACAACACAGTCATAAATGATGCAAACTTAAGAACAACAACACAGCCATAAATGTTCCAAACTTAAGAACAACAACACAGCCATAAATGTTGCAAGCTTAAGAACAACAACACAGCCATAAATGTTCCAAACTTAAGAACAACAACACAGTCATAAATGATGCAAACTTAAGAACAACAACACAGTCATAAATGTTCCAAACTTAAGAACAACAACACAGTCATAAATGTTCCAAACTTAAGAACAACAACACAGCCATAATTGTTGCAAACTTAAGAACAACAACACAGTCATAAATGTTCCAAACTTAAGAACAACAACACAGCCATAAATGATGCAAACATAAAAACAACAACACAGCCATAAATGTTGCAAATTAATAAAAACAACAACACAGCCATAAATGTTGCAAGCTTAAGAACAAAAACACAGTCATAAATGTTGCAAACTTAAGAACAACAACACAGCCATAAATGTTCCTAACTTAAGAACAACAACACATTCGTAAATGATGCAAACTTAAGAACAACAACAAAGCCATAAATGTTCCAAACTTAAGAAAAACAACAACACAACCATAAAGTTTGCAAACTTAAGAACAACAACACAGCCATAAATGTTCCAAACTTAAGAACAACAACACAGCAATAAATGTTCCAAACTTTAGAACAACAACACAGCCATAATTGTTGCAAACTTAAGAGCAACAACACAGCCATAAATGTTCCAAACTTAACAATAACAACACAGCCATAAATGTTGCAAACTTAAGAACAACAACACAGCCATAAATGTTGCAAACTTAAGAATAACAACACAGCCATAAATGTTCTAAACTTAAGAACAACAACACAACCATAAATGTTTTAAACTTAAGAACAACAATACAGCCATTAATGTTGCAAACTTAAGAACAACAACACAGCCATAAATGTTGCAAACTTAAGAATAAAAACACAGCCATAAATGTTCTAAACTTAAGAACAATAACATAGCCATAAATGTTGCAAACTTAAGAACAACAATACAGCCATTAATGTTCCAAACTTAAGAATAACAACACAGCGATAAATGTTCCAAACTTAAGAACAACAACACAGCCATAAATGTTCCAAACTTAAGAACAAAAACACAGTCATAAATGTTCCAAACTTAAGAACAACAACACAGCCATAAATGTTGCAAATTAATAAAAACAACAACACAGCCATAAATGTTGCAAGCTTAAGAACAACAACACAGTCATAAATATTGAAAACTTAAGAACAACAACACAGCCATAGATGTTCCAAACTTAAGAACAGCAACACAGCCATAAATGTTCCAAACTTAAGAACAACAACACAGCCATAAATGTTGAAAACTTAAGAACAACAACACAGTCATAAATGTTCCAAACTTAAGAAAACAACACAGCCATAAATGTTCCAAACTTAAGAATAACAACACAACCATAAATGTTGCAAACTTAAGAACAACAACACAGCCATAAATGTTCCAAACTTAAGAACAACAACACATCCATAAATGTTGCAAACTTAAGAACAACAACACAGTCATAAATGTTCCAAACTTAAGAACAACAACACAGCCATAAATGTTCCAAACTTAAGAACAACAACACAGCCATAAATGTTGCAAACTTAAGAACAACAACACAGCCATAAATGTTCTAAACTTAAGAACAACAACACAGCCATAAATGTTTCAAACTTAAGAACAACAATACAGCCATTAATGTTCCAAACTTAAGAATAACAACACAGCGATAAATGTTCCAAACTTAAGAACAACAACACAGCCATAAATGTTCCAAACTTAAGAACAACAACACATTCATAATTTTTCCAAACTTAAGAACAACAACACAGCCATAAATGTTGTAAATTAATAAAAACAACAACACAGCCATAAATGTTGCAAGCTTAAGAACAACAACACAGTCATAAATGTTGCAAATTTAAGAACAACAACACAGCCATAAATGTTCCAAACTTAAGAACAACAACACTGCCATAAATTTTGCAGCTTAAGAACAACAACACAGCCATAAATGTTCCAAACTTAAGAACAACAACACAGTCATAAATGATGCAAACATAAGAACAACAACACAGCCATAAATGTTCCAAACTTAAGAACAACAACACAGCCATAAATGTTGAAAGCTTAAGAACAACAACACAGTCATAAATGTTGCAAACTTAAGAACAACAACACAGCCATAAATGTTCCAAACTTAAGAACAACAACACAGTCATAAATGATGCAAACTTAAGAACAACAACACAGCCATAAATGTTCCAAACTTAAGAAAAACAACAACACAACCATAAAGTTTGCAAACTTAAGAACAACTACAGAGCCATAAATGTTCCAAACTTAAGAACAACAACACAGCAATAAATGTTCCAAACTTTAGAACAACAACACAGCCATAAATGTTCCAAACTTAAGAATAACAACACAGCCATAAATGTTGCAAACTTAAGAACAACAACACAGCCATAAATGTTGCAAACTTAAGAATAACAACACAGCCATAAATGTTCTAAACTTAAGAACAACAACACAGCCATAAATGTTTCAAACTTAAGAACAACAATACAGCCATTAATGTTCCAAACTTAAGAATAACAACACAGCGATAAATGTTCCAAACTTGAGAACAACAACACAGCCATAAATGTTCCAAACTTAAGAACAACAACACAGTCACAAATGTTCCAAACTTAAGAACAACAACACAGCCATAAATGTTGCAAATTAATAAAAACAACAACACAGCCATAAATGTTGCAAGCTTAAGAACAACAACACAGTCATAAATGTTCCAAACTTAAGAACAACAACACAGCCATAAATATTGCAAACATAAGAACAACAACACAGCCATAAATGTTCCAAACTTAAGAAAAACCACACAGTCATAAATGTTCCAAACTTAAGAACAACAACACAGCCATAAATGTTCCAAACTTAAGAAAAACAACAACACAACCATAAAGTTTGCAAACTTAAGAACAACAACACAGTCATAAATGTTCCAAACTTAAGAACAACAACACAGCCATAAATGTTCCAAACTTAAGAACAACAACACAGCCATAAATGTTGTAAATTAATAAAAACAACAACACAGCCATAAATGTTGCAAATTTAAGAACAACAACACAGTCATAAATGTTGCAAACTTAAGAACAGCAACACAGCCATAAATGTTGCAAATTTAAGAACAACAACACAGCCATACATTTTGCAAACTTAAGAACAACAACACAGTCATAAATGTTCTAATCTTAAGAACAACAACACAGTCGTAAATGTTCCAAACTTAAGAACAACAACACAGCCATAAATGTTGCAAACTTAAGAACAACAACACAGCCATAAATGTTCCAAACTTAAGAACAACAACACAGCCATAAATGTTGCAAACATAAGAACAACAACACAGTCATGAATGTTCCAAACTTAAGAACAACAACACAGTCATAAATGTTCCAATTTTAAAAACATCAACACAGTCATAAATATTCCAAACTTAAGAACATTAACACAGCCATAAATGTTGCAAACTTAAGAACAACTTCACAGTCATAAATGTTCCAAACTTAAGAACAACAACAAAGCCATAAATGTTCTAAACTAAAGAACAACAACACAGTCATAAATGTTCCAAACTTAAGAACAACAACACAGCCATAAACGTTGCAAACTTAAGAACAACAACACAGTCATAAATGTTCCAAACTTGAGAACAACAACAAAGCCATAAATGTTGCAAATTAAGAACAACAACACAGCCATAAATGTTCCAAACTTAAGAACAACAACACAGTCATAAATGTTGCAAACTTAAGAACAACAACACAGCCATAAATGTTGCAAACTTAAGAATAACAACACAACCATAAATGTTCTAAACTTAAGAACAACAACACAGCGATAAATGTTCCAAACTTAAGAACAACAACACAGCCATAAATGTTCCAAACTTAAGAACAACAACACAGTCATAAATGTTCCAAACTTAAGAACAACAACACAGCCATAAATGTTGCAAATTAATAAAAAGAACAACACAGCCATAAATATTGCAAGCTTAAGAACAACAACACAGTCATAAATGTTGCAAACTTAAGAACAACAACACAGCCATAGATGTTCCAAACTTAAGAACAGCAACACAGTCATAAATGTTCCAAACTTAAGAACGACAACACAGCCATTAATATTGAAAACTTAAGAACAACAACACAGTCATAAATGTTCCAAACTTAAGAACAACAACACAGCCATAAATATTGCAAACATAAGAACAACAACACAGCCATAAATGTTCCAAACTTAAGAACAACAACACAGCCATTAATGTTGAAAACTTAAGAACAACAACACAGTCATAAATGTTCCAAACTTAAGAACAACAACACAGCCATAAATGTTGCAAACTTAAGAACAACAACACAGCCATAAATGTTCCAAACTTAAGAACAACAACACAGCCATAAATGTTGCAAACTTAAGAACAACAACACAGTCATAAATGTTCCAAACTTAAGAACAACAACACAGCCATAAATGTTCCAAACTTAAGAACAACAACACAGCCATAAATGTTCTAAACTTAAGAACAACAACACAGCCATAAATGTTGCAAACTTAAGAACAACAATACAGCCAGAAATGTTCCAAACTTAAGAATAACAACACAGCGATAAATGTTCCTAACTTAAGAACAACAACACAGTCATAAATGTTCCAAACTTAAGAACAACAACACAGCCATAAATGTTGCAAATTAATAAAAACAACAACACAGCCATAAATGTTGCAAGCTTAAGAACAACAACACAGTCATAAATGTTGCAAACTTAAGAACAACAACACAGCCATAGATGTTCCAAACTTAAGAACAGCAACACAGCCATAAATGTTCCAAACTTAAGAACAACAACACAGCCATTAATGTTGAAAACTTAAGAACAACAACACAGTCATAAATGTTTCAAACTTAAGAACAACAACACAGCCATAAATATTGCAAACATAAGAACAACAACACAGCCATAAATGTTCCAAACTTAAGAACAACAACACAGCCATTAATGTTGAAAACTTAAGAACAACAACACAGTCATAAATGTTCCAAACTTAAGAACAACAACACAGCCATAAATGTTCCAAACTTAAGAACAACAACACAGCCATAAATGTTCTAAACTTAAGAACAACAACACAGCCATAAATGTTTTGCAAACTTAAGAACAACAATACAGCCAATAATGTTCCAAACTTAAGAATAACAACACAGCGATAAATGTTCCAAACTTAAGAACAACAACACAGCCATAAATGTCCCAAACTTAAGAACAACAACACAGTCATAAATGTTCCAAACTTAAGAACAACAACACAGCCATAAATTTTGCAAGCTTAAGAACAACAACACAGCCATAAATGTTCCAAACTTAAGAACAACAACACAGTCATAAATGATGCAAAAGTAAGAACAACAACACAGCCATAAATTTTGCAAGCTTAAGAACAACAACACAGCCATAAATGTTCCAAACTTAAGAACAACAACACAGTCATAAATGATGCAAAAGTAAGAACAACAACACAGCCATAAATGTTCCAAACTTAAGAACAACAACACAGTCATAGATGTTCCAAACTTAAAAACATCAACACAGTCATAAATGTTCCAAACTTAAGAACAACAACACAGCCATAAATGTTGCAAACTTAAGAACAACTTCACAGTCATAAATGTTCCAAACTTAAGAACAACAACACAGCCATAAATGTTGCAAACATAAAAACAACAATACAGCCATAAATGTTCCAAACTTAAGAACAACAACACAGTCATAAATGTTGCAAACTTAAGAACAACAACACAGCCATAAATGTTGCAAACTTAAGAACAACAACACAGTCATAAATGTTGCAAATTAAGAACAACAACACAACCATAAGTGTTCCAAACTTAGGAACAACAACAGAGCCATACATGTTGCAAACTTAAGAACAACAATACAGCCATACATGTTCCAAACTTAAGAACAACAACACAGTCTCAAATGTTCCAAACTTTTTATAAAATTAACAATCAATCAATGAATGTCCTAAAACCAGTCTCGTCTCAGTGACTCAAAACATCATAGAACTCTAATCACTGACTTTATCTTCAGACAACTCTCATCTCTGACTTCAATCTTCAGACCACTCTGATCTCCCTGACTCTAAACTTGAAACCACTCTAATCACACTTACCAACCAGAATTTGCGTCTTGTCAAAAAACCCCAAAACTCAGAAAAATACAACTCGCCAAATTTAAATTAACAACATAACAATTTAAAGTTTATACTATATCTTCAAAATAAGCACAGATTACAGCGAAACAAACATTACTTATCACACACTAATAAAAGTCACAGTTATATTTTAATTTGACTGCAGGAAAAAAAAAACATTGACAACAAGTGAACTCACAAGAACAGTCATAAAAGTAAACATAATTGAGCTCATTGGGGCAGCCATTAATGTTCACACAAGTTAACTCACGAGGACAGCCATTAATGTAAACATAAGTTAAATCACGAGGACAGCCATCAATGTAAACGCAATTGAGTTCATCGGGGCAGCCATAAATGTTAACATAAGTTAACTCACGAGGACAGCGATAAATGGCCAATTTTATTATTTACATTTTAAGAGAGCGGTTGTCAGACAGTCTGTATAACCTAAATACCATAAGAAAGATTCATTAAAAATTCAATAAAATATATCCATCTATATTTTTAAACATATTTCAAACAAACAGTCTTTTCATTGACTTAAACAAACAATGTGTTAAATAGTCTTTACATTTCCCTTAAGTTACAAGATTCAATTAGTATTTTCATTTCACTCAATGGAACACGTTTCAGGAACGATTTTTTTTTCTTCATTTAATCGAACAATATTACAAACGTCTTTTCATTTCACTTAAGTAATTACCGGACAATTACAAATTGAACACACGAATTCTACAGGACAATTACAAATTGAACACACGACCTCTACAGGACAATTACAAATTGAACACACGACCTCCACAGGACAATTACAAATTGAACACACGACCTCTACAGGACAATTACAAATTGAACACACGACATCTTCATTTTTCTTAAATTATTAGATGCTCTAATTAACAAATGGACAATAAGTCTAATATTACTTTCACAATGTCTCAGATAAATGCTTGGATATGTGGACAATAAATCACCATAGATGTATTGCAATTGCTTGAATGATACAAAGGATATAAAGGTCATACATATATTCATACATAAATGTAGACATTATTTTTTTTAAAAATATTTTAAAAGCAACCTATAATCTTTATTAATTTTACATTAAGAAGGGGAGAATACATTATTAGTTGTATCACATGTGATTATTAAATCAAAGAAACTTAGATCTTGTCATAAATAGACAATCACGCATTGACTTTATTTGCGTATTTTTTAAGACACATTAAATTTTATTTTATTTCGCAATCTTAACAACCCACTAAATGGTCAAACATATTTTTTTTATTTTTAATTGATATTTGTCTTTTCCAGATAAATGTGATGTCTGTGTAATTTTATGATTCTTTTCTTTTTTTCATACTTTCAAACCAATAGGAAACGCTCAAGATAATTCCTTTGTTGTTATTACTTTAAATGTATTTGTATTTTGTAAATAATCATATATAAACTTTTATTAAAATAAAAGAAGATATATATAAAAAAAATTAAAAATTTAAAAAAAACAACAACAACAAACAAATGGGCAACTCTAAAAATCGATCCTTTCTTGTAGGGATTTAAATTCACATCGTTGAAACCTCTCCATATCACCCTACTCCCCGACCCTCCCACCAACACCAATCCCGCATTTGTCATGATGCCATCTTTCCTTGACGCACTCTCTCCCTTTCCTGTGACATCAGGATATTTATTGGACATTAAGGTATGTAAAACGAACAAAACAACAGAAGTTACATTAACATTATATAAAATTAGCATTTTACTTGTTAAAAAGAAATGTATTGTAATATTTAAAAAAAAAAAGAAAAAAAAAATGTGTTAATAGGTCTGATCAGCTTTATTAGTTTTAAAAACTGATCATTTTCATCAATCGAATATTAATGGCATAATTTGGTAAAGAAAACATCATATGTTTAAAAAATTTCCTTCAAATCGGGTAAAAATAATAATAATAATTTAAAGAAATATTTTTTGAAATGTAAAACTGCTATAACGTTCTTCAAATAAATTACATATTGACATGTCCATAAACTTTGACACAATTTTTAAGCAAATCCAGAAGCAAGTTTCCTAAAACTAGCACAAGAAATATAAATAACCTGATATTAATCACAACTTTTCAGTCTTGAAATCTCAAGCAAAAATCATTGGTTTAATGAAAATACACAATGAACATAATTAACAATATTTCAAAGGCGTGACAGACAGAATTAAAACAATATAATTTAGGGTTCATTTAAATTTAATGTTAAGTATTAAAATGTATTAAACTGAAACAATTAATTTCAATAACTCAAAACTCGCTGTGTAAGTTTACAGCTTTAATGTAAGTTTACAGCACTAATTGAACTAGACCAAAGTAAAACCAATAGAACTCCATGTCTCCAAACTCACTATGTTAGCTGACAGCACTATTTGAACTAGTTCATATTAATACTGGATAACAATATTTTTTTTAAACATGCTTTTTCAAAAAAATGTACTATATAGAATAAATCAGAGTTCTAACAACTGCAGTGCATTACTTTGCATAATTCAATTTTATTTAAATATTCTTTTTTTTTTAACATATTTAAAAAAAAGTAGAAAAGAATATGCAATTTTTTTTTTTAAAGGGAAATTATTATAGATTTGTTAATATATGTATATATAGAGTGAGAAATATCTTAGATTTTTTAAAACATATTTTTAATTTGTAAAAAGGTCTTTAAAATATAATATTTTCAATAAAAGTTTGTATTTTTAAAAACTGTTTTTAAACGGATTTGTATTCTTTTCACACTTTATTATGTAGTTTTAAGGAAACAAAAAGATAATGTTTATAAAATAAATTTAATTTTAATTCAAAAGCTTAACCAAACTGTTGTGACTCTATTGTATAATTGAGCGAGTTTTATTTCACATTCGATCCCTTCCACTAGGGATGCAATATATAAAAATCAATGATAAGTTAACCATGATAGGCAGTAAAGCTAAAAAATTCAAAATAGTGTCCATGAT
Organism: Lymnaea stagnalis; assembly: GCA_964033795.1. Lineage (NCBI taxonomy): Eukaryota > Metazoa > Mollusca > Gastropoda > Lymnaeidae > Lymnaea > Lymnaea stagnalis. The sequence goes on along the minus strand of CAXITT010001136.1, from coordinate 68,812 downwards.
ACATAAATTATTTCCTTCGTCAGCGTAAGAAAAACTGAGCCTTATATTAATTGTTGGTGATCATTTGTATTTGCAAAAACTATTTTTCTTATGAGTATAACGCGGTTGTTTTTATTTAAAGCCAATAATGCCCCCACCCCACCCCAACCCCCTCTTTTTCGTTCACATCTACGATTCTACGATTGACTATTGAAACAAAACTCTTCTTCTTTCTCTTCTTTGATATTTTAAGGACCCACTTAAAATGTGACACTTGTTGCCCGATTTGAGATTAATTTATCTAAACAATGCTTCCTATCTAAGAACAATCATGAAGATTTTAGATGTTTGTTATTGAACAAACTTCTTTAGATATATTACAATTTAATATGTTTTATTTTAAAATTTAATTTTTAATTTTGTTTGATAGATAAATTTGCGCAAACTCAGCACTAACCAGACATCTTTGGGCCGACTGGGCGAGCTGCAGGACACTCTCAATGAGTTCTTTATAACGAAATTTACGTAGATCAGGGCGAGACTTGACATTTGCTCTGATGCTCCCGTTTAACGGCACTGCTATGAGCGAATTTTCGGAGGTCACTAAATCCGTTGTGAAGAAAATCCTGGCTGACTCCCCGAAAAAGTTAATTTTGCTTGACCTTTTTCCGGCAAGGCTGTTGTACGAATGTTTAAATGGATATAGTCCATATCATAACTAATGTCATAAATCAGTCTCTAAAACCTGGTATTGTTCCATCCTCTTTTTAAGAGGCGGTTGTATCTCCACTGCTAAAGAAGGTGAATCTCGACCACAATGCGTTGGGAAATTATCGCCCTTTCGCTAATCTAACATTTATGTATATCCAAGATTTTGGAGAAAGTCGTTCTCCGCCAGCTTACAAATTACCTCATTCAGTGTAACTTGTTTGAGCCTTTCCAGTCAGTGCATTACTCTACTGAGACAGGTTGCGCGTCGTAAATGACCTTCTGACATCTTGTGGTGAAGGAAATATATCGCTTTTGTTTGTCGTTACTTGATCTATCGGCTGTGTTAAATACGCTTGACCACGGCATACTTGTCCAACGTCTGGAAAATACGTTCAGTTTCACCGATACAGTCCTGAAATGGTTCTGCTCGTATCTAACAAATCGGGTCCAATGATCTCAAACGGGTTGACCGCAAAGCAAACTATCATCGAATTCGTATTACCCCAGTGCTAGGTCCTAGGCCCGGTGCTTTTCAATATGGACGTACAGCCCCTGGGTGCCATGATCAAGCAGTTTGATATGTTATATCACATGTTTGCGGATGATACCTAACTCCAGAAACCTGTGATCCCCTCTCAGTTCCCTAACTCAGCTTCTAAGTAAGACAAAGAAGAAAGTGGAGTCAGTTAAGCACAAGATGGCTATAAACAAGCTTAAATTCAACGATGAAAAAACCGAGTTGATCCCCTTTGCTACCAATAAAAAGCTAAAATATATAAATAACACACAAACCCTTACTCTCTCAGGTATACAGATTGAGCTGTCTCAAAAAGTGCGAAACATGGGTGTCTACTTAGACAGAACACTATCTATGGAAAACCACATTAACATGCTTTTTAATGCAAATTTTCTAGAGCTGTGCAGAAATAGTCATATAAGACCTTTCTTAATGTTAGATTCATCAAATAGGGTGATGTCTGCATTCTTGCTATCTACTGCAATGTTTTTAGGGTGTTTCTTCCAGCTACGCTCCTAGATAAAATTCAAATAGCACAGAATAATGCGGCTCGCATTGTTCTTTGAAAATGCAAATTTGATCATGCTAAAACACTTCTGAGAGAGGTGCTTTGGCTGCCGGCCCATGCTTGCATACAGTATACAAAGCAATGATGTCCTACAACTGCTGCATGACCTGACACCGTCCTATCTTAAAGTGCTACTAACGACGTATGTATCAATTTGGCTATTCCGCTCATCTGATGGGGGAAAAATCTCAATACCACGTGTTCCACGTGAGAATCTACGAGGGGCGCACTTTTGCATTTGCTGTCCCAACAATTTGGAACCTTACGCTCTCAGAAACAGCCTGTCACTGGAGTCACTGGAGTCTTTCAAAACTGATTTAAAGACATATCAATCTCACAAACACCTGCTGGAGGTGATGTTGTCTAACTCGATATTATCGTCTGTGTTGTTTATGGTAAGATATGAAAGACATAGAATGGGTATTCTCGTATAGAGTTTGTGTGATGTTGCATTTTATATATCAATGAGGTCTATGATAGATTGTTTTATTTGTCTTTTAATATACTAGACTACGTACCGTGCTTTTTGAAATAAAGTTTATTATTATGATAATTCTTAAGATGCACAATGTTCTCTTTACTTTGGATGTTTGTGTTTGTGACTAATAAGGTTATTTTTACAATTAATATCGCCTGGTTGCCTATTGCCGTATTTGCCAGTGTGTAAGAAAACACTCCAAGTTTACAGCTGAATTGACGATCATTTTACGAGCAGGTGATACAATCATAAGAGATGTATCCCTGGACACAAGCAGGTGATACAATCATACGAGATGTATCCCTGGACACAAGCAGGTGATACAATCATACGAGATGTATCCCTGGACACAAGCAGGTCATTTATT
>CAXITT010001136.1:40473-64622 GCA_964033795.1 Lymnaea stagnalis | reverse complement strand
TGGTGATCACATTGAAGAATAAATCTCGCACCCATAAGATAATAAGCCAATTTTTGAATGCCCCATATTATGGCCAAGCATTCCCTTTCTATTGTTGAATAGCGCGTTTCCCTATCCATGAGTTTACGACTTATGTACTTAATGAGATGAAGGATGTTGTTTATGTTCTGTAAAAGACATGCCCCCATTCCCTTGGTTGAAGCGTCAGTTCTAACTGTAAAAGTTTTGCTATAGTCTGGTAACATTAAAATAGGTTAACTAGTTAAATACTTTTGAATTGTGTCTAATGCCTGTTGGCATTCGCCCATCCAAATGATATTATTCGGTTTAACTTTTTGTGTCAGGTCCGTCAAAGGTGCCGTAAGTGTAGAAAAGTTAGGTATGAACTTATTGTAATAAGAAATGAGAACCACCAAACTTCTAACTTGTTTCTTGGTCCTTGGGTTCTCTATTGTCAACACTTTATTTTAATTGTTGTCATCCGGTTTTAGTAATCCTACCGTGTGTCCGAAAAAATTAATAGACTTTTTCCCTAGCTCCAACTTACTTGGTTTAACGGTAAATCCTGATTCCTTCAGGATAGTGAAGATTTGCCTTAGGACCTTAATATGGGTTTCCCAGTCCTCTGTATGTATGCAAATGTCATCAAAATATGTCACTACTCATGCTGATTTGGAATAACTTCAGCAACCGTTCTATTTACAGCATTAAGTCTCCTATAGTCGACACAAGTTCTTAACGAGCCATCTTTCTTCTTTATTAACACTAAAGGTGAAGAATATGGTGAGTTTGATTCTTCTATGATTCCCAGGTCTAACATCACTTTAATTTTTTTCCCTTAGCTTTCCCATCATATGAGCTGGGATAATGTAGGGTTTTAATGTTATCGATTTTTTTATCTAACAGTTCAATTTTATGTTCTCCTATTGATGATTTTCCCGGAATATCAGAAATTACTCCTTGGAATTCATGTACAATCTTCTTTATTTCTTCCATATGTTTATCATTTAATTCCTTATTAATCTCTACCTCCGTGGATTCAGCTACATTTATTGTCGGTACATTCAGTTCTTCCTCGTCTGTCTTTGTGCTGTCCTCCGCTATCACCACGGCCACCCCAAATGGTTAACGTTAATTTTGTTCTCCTCTTTATTAATAGTTGATCCCTCTCTGTCAAAATACTTGACAATCCTATTGAGATGATACATTTTCTTCTTCTGTCCTCTTTTAACCTCAACATTAAATTTTGATATAATTCTAGTTACTTCATACGGTCCCTCTGAATTCAATGTCAACTTGTTTCCTTTCCTTGGCTTAAGCACTAATACTTTCTCGCCTATATGAATGTCTTTGACAACTGCATTGCAGTCATAATATAATTTATGTTTTGGTGTATTAGCTTTTGTGTTGGCTTGGGCCTTGTCCAAACCGGTTTTCAATCTATTCCTCAGATCAATAATGTATTCATATATGGTTTTATTTTCTTCCTCAATATTTTCCTTTGTAAATAACGTTTTTAGAATGGACATGGGGCCTCTTACTTTTCTACCAAACATCAATTCATATGGTGAAATCAACGTGGTCTCATTGGGAACTTCCCTGTAGGCAAACAGTATGGCCGGCAAAACGATATCCCAGTTTTCAGGTTCATTTTTAGCCACTTTTCTTAACATGTTTTTTAAAGTGCCATTTAACCTTTCCACCATTCCTTTCGATTGTGGATGGTATATTGACGAATGATTGGTGCTAATATTAAGGAGTTCACACACCTGCCCGTATAACTCCGACTAAAATTGAGGCCCATTATCTGACAAGATTACCTCAGGAAAACCCATTCTTGTAAAGATAGTAACTAGGGCTTCATATACGTATTTTTTGGTCACATTTTTTAATGGAACTGCCTCGGGCCACCGGGTTGCCATATCAATTAATGTAAGTATATATCTATTTTTCTAAGTGCTCGTTTGTAGGGGTCCAACAATATCTATTGCCACTTTTTGGAAAATACCCCAATGTCTTGCATCCGTCCTAGCTCTATGGGTTTATATCTACCAGGAGGTCGAGCTTTCTGGCATATGGGACATGTTTTAACATAGTTATTGAGTTCTTTATTCATGTTCGGCCAAAAAAAAATCGGAACTTATACTGTATTTTGTCCTCCTGACTGACATTTGTCCAGCCAAAGCCGACTCGTGAGCAGTTTTTAATACAATCGGGCGGTATTTTAGCGGGACAATTAATTTGCTGTCAAATTTGCTATTAGTCTTGTTGGTAAATACCCTCTATAGATACCCATTTCTATTTTGTAGCGTGATGACTCTCTGTCTTGTTTGCTCCAGCAATTTGTTTTTGTTTTATCCCAATACTTTTTAATTTCTAGTCTTTTATTTCTTCAGCTTTTATGTTCATATTTTCTTGGAACCCAGGTACTCGTCCTTCTCCGGTGATACTTTCTGTTGTCCATTCCTTCACCATTTCTCTTGTACTCTGTGCTCTCGTCAAAACATTTGCATATTGATATAATGCTATCTGTGTTTCTTCTCCTACATTCCTCACAATTAGATCGGCAACTGGGTTCTCGAACAGGGCGGCCAAATAGGTACACTTCAAATACTTAATATCTGTGTCCACAAATGCAGTTTTGAAACTCTATATTGTCCCGTTTATAAGTCTTAAATTATAATTTACATTCGTAAACTGCTGCCTAGGAACTAACCCATTTCTGCACCCAACTATTGTGCATCCTGTATCCCTGAGTATGGAAACCTCGTTCCCAAATAATTTCCCTTTTGCTAAAATTAATATCCCTGTGGAAGTCCCTTGCCTGTATTCTGCAATGCCAACTGAATGCGTTTGCCCTAACAATGGTTTAGGCGTATTTCTATCTCCATTATACCGTTGTTTTCTTCGTGACATACCCTGACAGTGCTGTCAGCTAGTCTCGTACCTCTGCATGGGGGAAAATTGTCTATAGTCTTCACTCTGGTTGTAGTTTCTACCAGTCGGTCTTCCCCTGTTTTCCCTTGTTCTGTGCTGTGTCCACCCTATATGATCCTGTCACTGAAGGTTATTATTCTTCCAGTACCCTCAAGTCCACAAAAAACAAACAAACAGACTCCTTAAACTCCCGTTAACCTTTCTTCCACCGATCTTCTTTTTTCAGCTCCACGTTGACCTTGCCAGTGTTCGCACTCCCTGACGCAAAAGTTGATTTGTTACTCTTAGCTATGTTGTGACTACCTGCTGCTTTAATGTTATCTATGTGGCGAAATACGTCGTCGCATTTGGTCGGGTTTTGTACTAGAACACTTTTAACTGTTTCCCCATTCATGTTTTCAGTTTTCGAGCTATCCACACAATTATCTAAGCTCCTTACTAAGTTAGAATGAAACTCCCTGAAGTTATCATTCAGAGCTGTCAGCTCGTTCCATTTCTCCCTGTACTTTTCCTCATTGTATCCTCCATCTTTCAGAAGTAACAGTTTTACTGTCTCGTAATCGTCACATCTTTTCCTTATGTCCTCAGTCATTAGAAATGACTGCAGATCCCCCGTCAACCTCACCTGTAATTCCGTGATCCATTCCTGTTTTGGTACCCCGTGTTGTCTGGTAATGTGTTCGAAGTTAACAATATAGTCGTCCAGTTCTTGTCGCTGTCGTATTTAGGGAGGCATTTGAGTAAGTGGTAATTTTTGTTGGGAATTCGTAACCACTATGTAGTGTAAGTCCATTTTTTGTGTGGCTAATTATATTTTTTATCTGCTTCTATTTTTAATTTCTTAAGTTCCTGTTCCCTATCTTTTACTCTTCTATTTTCTTCTTGCTCCTCTTCTTCCCTTCTTCTATTTTCTTCTCGCTCCTCTTCTTGCAATTTTTCCCAATTGTTCCCTTACATATGCATCTAACTCCTGTCCCGTAAATCTGAGGTCATTTTCTCCCTCCTCTCGAATCTCGGCACCCAGTGGCTGAACGTACATATTGAAAAGAACCTGGCCTAGGACCTAGCCCTGGGGTACTACAAATTCGATGATAGATTGCTTTGGGGTCATACCGTTTGCAACAATTTGACCCGATTTGTTAGATACGAGAAGAATCATTTCAGGACGGTATCGGTGAAATCGAACGTATTTTACAGACGTTGGACAAGTATGCCGTGGTCAAGCGTATCGAACACAGCCAATAGATTAATTAACAACAAACAAAATCGATATCTTTCCATCACCAAAAGATGTCAGAAAGTCATTTACTACGTGCAACCTGTCTCGGTAGAATGATGCACTGACTGGAAAGGCTCAAACAAGTCACACCGAATGAGGTAATTTGTAAGCTGGCGGAGAACGACTTTCTCCAAAATCTTGGATATAAATGTTAGATGAGAGAAGGGGTGATAATTTCCCAACACATTCAGGTCGAGATACACCTTCTTTAGCAGTGGAGTTACTACCGCCTCTTTAAAAGAGGATGGAACAATACCAGATTTTAGAGACTGATTTATGATGATAGGGACTATATTCATTTAAATATTCGTACAACAGCCTTGTCGAAACAGAGTCAAGCAAAAATAACTTTTTCGGGGAGTCAGCCAGGATTTTCTTCACATCGGGTTTATTGAGCTCCGAAAATTCGCTCATAGGAGTGCCGTTAAACGGGAGCATCGGTGCAAATGTCAAGTCTCACGTTGGTCTACTTAACTTTCGTTATAAAGAACTCATTGAGCGCGTCCTGCAGCTCGTTCAGTCGGCCCAAAGATGTGTGGCTAGTGTTGAGTTTGCGCAAATTAATCTATTAAACAAAATTAAAAATTGAATTTTAAAATAAAACATATTAAAATGTAATATATCTAAAAAGTGTGTTCAATAAGAAACATCTAATAGCTTCATGATTGTTCTAAGATAGGATGCATTGTTTAGATACATTAATCTCAAATCGGGCAACAAGTGTCAAATTTTAAGTGGGTCCTTAAAATATCAAAAAAGATAAAGAAGAAGAGTTTTGTGTAAATAGTAAATCGTAGATGTAAACGAGAAAGAGGGGGTTGGGGGGGGGGCGGGGCATTATCGGCGTTAAATAAAAGTAAAAAAGATAAAGAAGAAGAGTTTTGTGTAAATAGTAAATCGTAGATGTAAACGAGAAAGAGGGGGTTGGGGGGGGGGGCGGGGCATTATCGGCTTTAAATAAAAGCAACCGCGTTATACTCATAAGAAAAATAGTTATTTCAAATACAAATTATCACGAACAATTAATAAAGGAATTAATTTTTCTTACGCCGGCGAAAGAAATAATTTATGTAACATGGACACTATTTTGAACGTTTGCTTGACTGCTTGGCATTGGTAAACATATCATTCATTTTATACATTGCATCCCAATTGGAAGGGATCGAATGTGAAATAAAACTCGTTTTTATTTGGATTGACGTTTATTTAACATTGGTATAGCTTTTGAATTAATATTAAATTTATTTTATAAACGTTATCTCAATGTTTCCTAAAAAACTACATAATGAAGTGGGAGAAGAATACAAATCCGTTTGAAAGCAGTTTTTTTTAAAAACATTTTTTTGAATTATTTTATTTTAAAGATCATTTTACAAATGTAAAATATGTCCCAAAAATTCTAAGATATATCTCACTCTATATATAAATATATTAAAATCTATAATTATCTCCCTTCAAAAAAAAATTTCCATATACTTTTCTATTTTTTTTTAATATGTAAGAAAAAAAGAATATTTGAATAAATTGAATTATGCAACATTAATGCATTGCAGTTGTGAGAACTCTGATTTAGTCTATATAGTAATTGTTTTTTTTGGAAAAGCATGTTTAAAAAATTAAATTTTTGCTATTCAATATTCATGTGGGCTATTTTAAACAGTGCTGTCAACTGAAATAGTGAGTTTTGAGACATGGAGTTGGATTGCTTTACTTTGGTCTAGTTCAATTGGTGCTGTAAACATGAATTAATGCTGTAAACTTACACAACGAGTTTTGAGTTATTGAAATTGATTGTTTCAGTTTAATACATTTTAATACTAAACATAAAATTTAAATTAACGTTTAAATTATATTGTTTCAATTCTGTCGGTCACGTCTTTTAAATATTGTCAAGTATGTTCATTGTGTTATTCCATTAAACACATGATTTTTGCTTGAGACTTCAAGACTGACAAGTTGTGATTAATATCAGGTTATTTCTATTTGTTGTACTAGTTTTAGGAAACATTCTTCTGGATTGGCTTAAAAATTGTGTCAAACTTTATGGAAATGTCAATGTGTAATTTATTTGAAGAACGTTTTATCAGTTTGACATTTCAAATACATATTTCATCAAATGAATATTGGGAAAAGCTACATTATTTTTACACGATTTGAAGGAAGTTTTTGTAAACACTTGATGTTTTCTTTACCAAATTATGCCATTAATATTCCAGTGATGAAAATGATCAGTTTTTAAAACCAATAAAACTGCTCAGAGCTATCTACAAAGGTTTTTTTTTTAAAACACATTTCAGTTCATTCCGATTTACAATTAAAATGCTAGTTTTTATTTTTTTTTTCAGCGTGTAAAATGAAGTTATGTCTTTGTAATGGAAACATTTGTAAACGGAATTTTTATAAATTTTATTTATCTATTCATTAATTAGTTAACCACAAAAAAATAAATTAAATAAAAAATTAACTTACAAAGTGTAACTTAGTAAAACAATATATGTGTTTCACAAAAGCAAGTCGATCTGAGCCGCTTGCCATTTTAAGCCCCTCTGCCACCTCTTCCCCCCCCCCTTGAAACATAAATTCAAATTGATAATTTTAAAAATCTTAGGGGCTCTGCCAATGTAAGGGTTGCAAGACCCACGTGTTCAGCTCTTAGATTAAGTGAAACTATTTTAGTTTTATCTTGCATATTTGCGTTTTCTACTATTATGAGCACAATCTAAATTCAGATATGACCTAAAAGGTCTTCTTGTATTTTCAATGATCACAAATTCTCTGTAGACTATAAAGAGTTCAGGGCTAGAAAAGCTAGGGAAAAAAGAGTGTTCTCAAGAACGCCAAAAACTGAAATATATTTATTTCAAGTTGGGCATGAGCAAGTAAATGATGTTCTTAAATATGTCTAATTTTAGCCCATTGCACTGGACATTCTGAAAGTTCCTCTCATAAATGTCTGAAAGAAACACCAAATTCAACAAGCGTCAAATTGCATCACTGCATTTTGAATTTACCCGACAGTCTTAGACACCCTCAATTTCTACTCATCGCTCCCTATAAAAGATTCATGGGACGAAATGCATTTGAATAAAGTCTTGGGCTAAATGATTATTAAGTTTCACGCTACAACCGGATTTTATTTATGTATATATTGTGAATTGAGATCCCTAATAATGCGTCCTTTTGACGATTTAAAAAAATAAATTTTCGAGATCAAATAGAAATGCCGAAATCAGGTATATTTAAAAATGCACCCCTTGAATGAGATTATATAAACATTTTCTGGGATAGCTCCCAGAGCCCCCACCCCCCTCCTTTTTCTTCAATTACCAACACTGCCCCAAGTCTCTGCCCTTTTCCCTTAAAAATAACAGTACATTTGGCACTGGTCATTATTACTTTGTGCTAATAGATACTCTACTTAAGGGAGTTTCTAGTGCTAGTCCTTATAGATACATTATCTATAGGAATAGCTGTTTTTAATGCTACCCTAGACTTGCCAAGACTACAGCCACGCTACAATTAACGATAAAAGTCTGCATATGTCATAAAATATTTCCTATTCATAGAGAGAAAAAAAGACATCTGGACTATCTACCTGACATGCCTCACTTGAAATGGAGCAACTAGAGTGTTGGCGCCAGGTGACCTTGATTATTTTTTACTGCCCTGCCCCTCAACTCTAAAATTCAATATTCTCTAAATACCATCCAAACTTGTTTTCGTGTCCCCGCTAGCATGCTACATTGGTATATATGTCCGCTCTTCATTCTTGGGCTACGCTTCAGGCTTTATTACTTTTATTTATTTTAGCCTATTAAAAAGATTACAATTAATTCTATATTAAAGAAAGATTATGTTTAAAGAGATGAAGCATACAATTATGTATTCGTACAGCGAACTAAGATAAGATGCTTTTATTAAACAAAATCAATGGCATTTTGTTTTGGAAAGTCACGGAAAGCGTTTAATGAATTGTTGTATGTATAGAATAGCTGTCACGTTCTTTGATGAATCATTGGGTGATTAGAATAGCTGTCACGTTCTTTAGTGAATCATTGGGTGATTAGAATAGCTGTCACGTTCTTTAGTGAGCCATTGTGTGATTAGAATAGCTGTCACGTTCTTTAGTGAATCATGGTGTGATTAGAATAGCTGTCACGTTCCTTGGTGAATCATTGTGTGATTAGAATAGCTGTCACGTTCTTTAGTGAATCATTGGGTGATTAGAATAGCTGTCACGTTCTTTAGTGAGCCATTGTGTGATTAGAATAGCTGTCACGTTCTTTAGTGAATCATTGTGTGATTAGAATAGCTGTCAGGTTCTTTAGTGAATCATTGTGTGATTAGAATAGCTGTCACGTTCTTTAGTGAATCATTGTGTGATTAGAATAGCTGTCACGTTCTTTAGTGAATCATTGGGTGATTAGAATAGCTGTCACGTTCTTTAGTGAGCCATTGTGTGATTAGAATAGCTGTCACGTTCTTTAGTGAATCATGGTGTGATTAGAATAGCTGTCACGTTCTTTAGTGAATCATTGTGTGATTAGAATAGCTGTCACGTTCTTTAGTGAATCATTGTGTGATTAGAATAGCTGTCACGTTCTTTAGTGAATCATTGTGTGATTAGAATAGCTGTCACATTCTTTAGTGAATCATTGTGTGATTAGAATAGCTGTCACGTTCTTTGGTGAATCATTGTGTGATTAGAATATACGAGCACATACGAGGCATTCAAAGATATATATATATATATATATATATATATACAAACATGCATGCATACGTTCAATTATATATATATTTATTTATATGTATAAAACATCATTTACATGAAAAAAGTCATTTATATGTCAATTTTACATGTACGAGTTACTTATGATTTTTTTTTTAATTTGGAATTTGACTTGCTGATCAAGGATCAATGAGTTAGTTTGCATAGAGAACCATATTTATAACATGGTTTACCCCACTGCCTTGATAGACAAACATATATGTGTGACGTATTTTATCTCATTGCCTTTATGGACGACCACAATTGGACATGATTTATCCCAGTGCCTTGATGGATAATTACATTTCTAACATGGATTATTCACTGCCTTTATCGACAAACACAATGATGAAATGGTTTACTTCACTGCCTTGAAGGGAAACCACATTTCTAACATGGTTGACCTCACTTCCTTCATGGACAATAGCATTTCTAACATGGTTGACCTCATTTCCTTCATGGACAATATCATTTCCTTCATGGACAATATCATTTCTAACATGGTTGACCTCACGTCCTTCATGGACAATAGCATTTCTAACATGGTTGACCTCACGTCCTTCATGGACTATAGCATTTCTAACATGGTTGACCTCACGTCCTTCATGGACAATAGCATTTCTAACATGGTTGACCTCACGTCCTTCATGGACAATAGCATTTCTAACATGGTTGACCTCACTTCTTTCATGGACAATATCATTTCTAGCATGGTTGATCCCACGTCCTTCATGGACAATAGCATTTGTAATATGGTTGACCTCACGTCCTTCAAGGACAATAGCATTTCTAACATGGTTAACCTCACTTCCTTCATGGACAATAGCTTTTCTAGCATGGTTGACCTCACTTCCTTCATGGACAATAGCATTGTAACATGGTTTTTACATAATGCCTTGATGGACGCATGGCCATTATTATCCATCCACATTTTCCAGTCACCATTCATTCATTGACATGGTGTTTGTTTATAAAGTGTTCATATGCATTTTCTTGGGTCAAGATTCCACAGAAGTGCGATTTATTGTCCAAAAAACGGGGGGTGCTTCCTATTACCTAGCGAACATATTTGACTTCCACAATTTTTGAAAGATGATTGGAAGTAATAAAAAGCTTCAAAAATAGATGCATTTATTTATGACTTGATCAAAGACAAATCAGAAACTAGTGAAGAGTCAGACAGCATAAGAACAGATTTAGACATGATCCGGGTGGCAGACATCATGATACCATATTAAGACATGAGTAAAATGGCAGCGGTATACGGTATAACAGAGTTACAAGTATTTATGGTATACTAAAGTCACAACTATGTACTGTATAACAAAGTCACGGTTCCGTGAAATACGCGCACATGACAAACGCGCACACGATAATCGCGCACAGAAAATTCCGCAAAGACATAGCTGCGCACAGGAAAACTGCGCACACCGACAGTTGCGCACACAGAAAATTGCGTACACCGACTAAAGCGTAGACGGAAAATTGCGCACACGGACAATTGCGAACCTTGACAATAGCGAACACATACAAATGCGCACAATGTGAATTTACACGGCCTTTTACATTTAATATGTAATTGTAAATTCATTAAACAGTTGAAAAAGTTGTTGGTCATCAGCGTAAAAGGCTAGACTAGTCGTCAAATATACGTGGTTAGGATTAGAAATAATCATTTTGAATAAAGAAGAATACTGATTTTTAAAACTATACTCAAAGACTTTACATAAATATAATAATAATATTAGTAATATTAGTAATTAATTATCTACGTAACAATAGATTTATGCAGCAATTTCTATGTGGCAAAGAAGAATCATTTCTATTTATATTTAATTGACAGTCATGTAATTGTAATTTTTGTGATGCTCCATTGAAATATTTAAGTATATTACTGATAAATGAAGAAAACTGTAGGCCTACACATTACAAGACTTAATAAGTTAAATAAGAGCCAAGTGTGTGATAACTGTATGGAAAGTATTACTTTTACTTTTAAATTATATATAGATAATATAGTGACAATATAGTCGCAATAAGCAAAATGACGCCTGTAACTGTAGGCGTAAGCAGTGTTATATTTTCGACAATTATTTGTAATAGTAGAGTAGTCGTAATGAAGTATTATAAATATAGTTTAAAATAATCGTCCGAAGTATTTTAGTTTTATTAATTATAGTTTAAAATAATCTTCCTATTATTATTATTCCCAGTACCTAAGCATAATTGACTTGTAGGCTATATTAGGTATTTTTTAATTATATATATTATATAGAATATAGTTTATAAAATAATGCCTTAGTCTTAGTATAAGCCTAATTATGTTTCATTATAGTTTAAAATAATGGTCCACCTCCTAGTACATTACCTAGCCTAATTGACTTTCGTTAAGCTGTATACTCTATAGTTAAAAATAATTGTCGCACTCCTAGTGAGCCTGAAAGTCATTATAAATTATAGTTCAGGGTAGTTAAAAATAACAATCTTAAGTTATAGCCTATAGAATGCTCTATACTCATACAGATAATCTGAATATCATATACTTGCTATATTAATAAGTTAAAAAAAGAATAATGTTAGCTGATTAAGTTTCACTTTAGTACACTCAGGAAAGCAATCATAAAATTACCCTAGCAAAATTCCTGGTGTAATGGTAAGAACTGAACTGTTTCCCTCAGTTTTTTCTTTCAGTCAGTGAAATGTATTTAATCCTACTGTTTATTAACCTACTGTTCTATTATTGTAAATTTGTTTGTTAATGTGTCAGTGATTAACTAATTAGTCTAATGTAGTTGCTTTTTTACAAAGTCTTTTAACATATTCTATGGTTATGAATTTTATAATTATGATTGTGAGTGTAAACAATGGAAGGTTATTTCCACCATATAAGACAGTTTCCTGGTCTTAATTAAAACAAGAGAGGATTTAAGGAAATATTGAATCCCAATGGATTTGATTTATTGAATATATTTTTGTTTTACACAAATGAATAAATGCAGGAAAATGGACCCAATAAACTTTTGGTTTTCTACAAAGGGTATGCACTAATTATAATGCTATATGATTGTGGTCTTGAAAATGGTAGGTACTAATGTTATAAAATTGTGGTCTTGAAAATCAATTTGTAATGGAAAAAACTAGTTAGCATTATCATCTACAGTAGGTTTCACATCTCTGGCTTGGGTAAATGTTTTCTTTTATTTAAAGAATTTTAAAAATATTTTTTGTCTACTCAATTTTAATCTAGCACAAAGTACTTAATATGAATTTTATATGATAATTTGTTGAATGTTTTCCTTTGAAATTAAAAAAATAATAATTATAATTACAACAGTTTAACATTTTTTAATTTTTCAGGGTTAGCATTTTATTTAAAATCTTGTCTAAATTACTTGTAACTTTTTAAAACAAAGTTTACAGCATTATTCACTTGAAATTTTAATTGTGTTGCAATCTTGTATACTGGTATGTGCTAGAGAAATATCACTTTAAATGAATGTGAATCTCATAATATTCACTCAAATGCAATTCGTCTTTTTAAAATAAATCCCTTGAAATTGATTTATATATTTAGAAACAAACGTAAATTAAGGAAAATTCAATAATTTTAAAAATGATTTACACTAATTTTAGGGGCTACAATAACTAGAACTATTAAAAGTCATGACACATTGATAGCGTGTATTCAATATTACTTTGTGAGAGATCTTAAGATGTTTGAAAGAAATAACATGCTTTGTTATGGTTGCAGTAATACTTTTTTTTATAAATAGGATTTTCTGTATTTTATTATTATTATTATCATACAAAGTTAACTAGAAAGAGTTTTGCATAATAAAATTAAATCTAGAAACACAATTTTAAACACAACAATTATTGTTCCTATTATACTATGATTGTGAATTTTATTGTTTCAAAATGTTTAACATAAAAATAATTTCCACTAATCAATGATTAATCTTTATTGTAAATTAGCCAGTCTTCTCAGGTGCTTTAACTTGTCGTCCTCCCCATCATATCCTTGTACGGCAGTGGCAACCAACACATGCAGATCTTCATATTTTCTCCTTTTCACTTCTACACGGCCTGTATGTGCATTAGCCAGCGTTAGTCTCTGACAAGCCAGATCCCTCTGCAGTCCGTCAAAAAGAAACCAAATGCTGGGAGGACTGCAGTGGAATAGGGAGTTAAGAGCATTGTGAAATCCCTCGCAGCAGTTTGTAGTTTTAGGTGAACGTTGAAAAGCTGCATCATGATGATTCCATATTGGTATAGGGAATTGGGGATCTCTGCCTGCTGCTCCCTCAATGTATGTTGAAAAAAAGTATGTAAGTACTTCATTATAATTTTGTTCATCTGGAAATGTGGCGGCCAGCTCAGCAAAGACATTCCTCACATCATGCACTGGGACGAAGGTTAATGCAGCAAGAGACTTTAATTTTAGTCTCATATTTATACTTGTTTGAAATTCTGCTTTGAGTCCAACACTGTTCACTTTCCTGACAAGGCTTTGACACAGATGGAAATAACAGCCTTTCAACTCAGCATTGGGGAAAGCTATCCTCACTGCATTCATGCAGGCCTTCTCAAAATCAACTAAAATCTTTTGAGGTTCCAAATTTGGGAGTAGCATCTTCATTATTTCAAACATTCGTTTAAATGTCTCTAAATTTTTTCTTTGTAATAAAATATAAAGGCATGGTGGATATGAATTTCCCACTTTTGCATCCCATGTGTATAATTGATAAAACATGGTTGGTACCTTGTCAAAAGTGCCATCGCCATATATTGTGTCTTTATTTAGTTCATTTAAAAGCTCCTGATCACCTAAAACGAGAATTCTGTCTGGATCATCTGCCCCTGAATCTTGAAGAACCAACCCCCTATACGACTCTGGAATTACACAAGTTGTTGTTCCTGGGTTATAAGGTAATTGTCTGTCTTTTCTGTGCATTTGAAGATTCCTTGCAAGGGGGGATTGTTTAGGTATATGGGCGAGCACGTCATTGCTCAACTGTGACAGTACTTGCCCCATTACGTTTCGAGGGGTTGCACTAACTGTTGACTTCATGGCTTGCTTCATTATACTTCTAGAAATGTTTGCTTACTGCTTTTTGGGGACAGGAATCATGACAATGTTCAGTGGGTGGTCTCACTATAGTGCCATTTTTTGTCTTAATATTGGAATGACACTTTGTAGCTCGATTCAGCCGGCATCTCCAAGTGAGCACCCCATCATTATTGCGGAAATAAAGATATTCATAACCCAAGTAGGTTAAAACTTGGTTGCCGCTTTGACTTCTCGAAAATTCCGTGGCTGGGACTATAAAAATAAGAAATAAAAATAGGTTATTAATCGGATGTTCTTACAAATTAACATAAACTTTCTGTCTGTAGCCATGATGAAGCTAAGCCAAATTATTTTTACACTGCATGAATAACATGGCTTCGCTTCATCACTAAAGTATAAATTGATTGGGACCTCAAATATACTTGTAGTTTAGTTGTAGCTTTTACTAAATTTTAAGTGAATTTAACTGGAGCTGAAGGGCAGCCTAGAGCTAATACTTTGCAATAATATTTTTAAAACCGTTATAAATTAAACAAGAAACATTTAGGTGTGTACTTTGATAGTTGTTTGACACTACTTTATTAGGCCTACTTCTGCGATTTAATCAATAGCTACCTGTCCTTAAGTTACAATTACAAATTTTGATAAGCTTGTATGTAATTTTATATATGTAATGTATAACCTCTAAGTTAGTATTAGTTATATAAAATGTACGGATGAATGTACGCTGAAATAAGATGAAACTTTTCACTAAATTATAACTATTTTGAAGTTTCTAAGAGTAATTTAGCCAGCTTCCATGATGCATGAACATGTATTAATCAACTTGTCATAAAAGTACAAAGCACCTTCTTATCAAGTGTTTGTACTTTTTGGAAAAAATATGTGTTTCTGAACTGTTATTGCTATGGTGAGTGAAATGTAAATTAATTTTAAAAAATATAGATTAGGCTTATATTTTGTCTTGAAATACTCACTAAATAAACTTAAGCCTTAGGCTTAGATGGGGGGAACTAGAATTAACCCGAATTAACCGGTATACCATATTTATAATAATTTTATAAAATCATGCCTATACTAGCATACTATTTATACTTAAATAAAAATTTATTTATTTAATTTAAATACCATTAATTTTAGAGAGAAGCGTTATCCACACAGCTCTGTGCATAGCGTTGGGCGTTATCAGCAGACCGAGATCTGCGAACAATGCGGAACGTTATTGTTAGACAGAAATGTTCCCATAATGACGCACATTTCTAGAAATAATTAAGATCACATTCCAAGCCGGGGTAGGGGCGTAGTTTAAGTAGTGTAGGAGTAGGATAGATCGATCGTTAATGAGAATGGCACAAACACATCTCAAAACCGAAGCTACCGGTATGCGCAAGTTAAATTTAAAAAATTTAATAGGCCTAACTATAGCCTATATATTAGATATAGGACAATTAATTGTGCCTACATCTGCTCTGTTAGGGGCCAACATATTCGACCTATAGAGTGTTACTAATAGATCCAGTCAAACCTCCTACTCCTAGACATAGCTAATTTTCTGGTATTTCATATTAAATGTTATACCAGTAATAAAAATGGTACCGGTATTCTTCATGTAGACTCACTTTCACCCATTGTAGAGATGTCTTTAAATGATGTTAAAGCTTGATAGGATATCGTTTAGTTTTTTTAAAGCACTATGATATATCACGTAGTCCAGAAATGTTCTGTCAGAAATAGTTGACATGCCGTGCAACAGTGTTATGATGCAGAGAGGTGTCTCCATCAGGCGGCCATGTGAGAGACGGGGAGGGGCATATAGGCCCTACATCGATAATAACAGAATCTAATCCTGTTTAAGGATAGTATTTTTTCCTGATCCTTGAGTGTCCCTAAGTCTACCCAGCTCTGGCCTTAGCTGGGGAAAAGTAAAGCTGGCTGGTTATTGCGCTGGCCATACACTCAAACTTGTAAACGCTGCTTCAATTGCCCCATGGGAACTTTACTTCCCAAAGACTGGCAATGCATCCTACGACCAGCAGGGTTACAATTAATTTTTGTATGCTTTTTTTTGTTTTTAGACCCATAGTTACAACAGTGGCAGTATGGCTTTTTGTTTCAATATCAACATTTATTTTACAAGGGCTAAAATTGTTGATGTCAATGATATTGATATGTTTTAAGTACGGTACCGGTATGTGCATTTCATGTCATCACTAAGTGTTATTTCAACTATTTCTGGAGCGGCTATTTCAGAATAGCTTGAATACATCCATGAATTCCAGACATTGTGGCAGCAAAATCATTTGTAAGATTTTCAGAACAGGTCATCAGCTTTTTTCCCTCTTATCTTTTCTCACTTTGTGGATTTTCACTCATATGATATTTTCAGACATCTAGTCACTATATCAGGTGTACTTTCGAGCATTATTCTGAAAATACCTCGCAGCCTTTATATCCTGATAAGAATTTCCTTTACATAATGAATTCATTTTGGGTTTCTGGTGAAGGGTAAGATGTACTCCTCTTCAGTCTCATTTGGTGCTCTTTTAGCAATGGTTCACATTTAGATAGCATCTCAACAATTTCAAGAAAGTTTTAGTAAAGATTCATCTTTGTAGCGGCCACGAAATGCCAGATTTTGCTTTGCAAGAAACAATGTATCCAGCAACCTGTGCAGGATATCCCTTCACTTTTTCTCATCCCTGTCCATCACAGCAATACTTTCGGCATCAATTGTTTTGTGTATCCTAAGTCCTGCAGCCAGTGCTTTTCACTTTTCAAGACAACATAGGTGCTCTTCCGATGCCTCATGATTTTGTATTGGGCTCAGTTTCCACCACTTATCAAAGTCAGTAACAAATTTGATTGTTGTTTCTGTAACATTAATTTACAGCAAAAACAAACTCACTCGCCATTTTGGATCAGACCGTAGATACATTGTTTTGTTAGTTGGCGAACACCACCTTTAGATTTCGCATTTTGCCTTGTCACTACGCTGAAATGTCCGTCCGTGTTCTGAAACGAGGTACTCCATATTTTAATAGTTTCAGGCCGAAAATTATTTGGAACTGGTACATTCCAGAGAGAAACATCTGATCAAATGAAAACCGGTCCGAACCGGTTAACCGGTTCAAGCGGTCAGCGTGGACCAAAACTTGGTATCTTGGTTTGAATTAACATAATCAGCAAACATTTCTGCTTCCAAACTATCCATGTCTTTTATTTGTGTTTTCACGTCAATCTCTTCCATTTCCTCCACTATTTGCTCAAAAAAAAGAATGCTGCTATTATTGGGAGAATCGGTATCAATGGTAGGCTGAGGAAAGTCTTTTAATTAGCCCTGTCCCTGGTCATCATTTGTTTTCTTGACATATATCTTGACATGTATTCTGGTAGTCATTTTAGCGAGTCGCGTATTTTCTTGTTTGCTTTTCACTGCTGACAGCCACTAGTCCATTTCGATTTGTGCACGACGTATTGCACGATATAATATTCTTGAACAATAAAACTGATTTAATTTTGTTATGTTTAAGATAACAAACAAAATGATTACTGATGATAGTTCAAAAACAACAGTCAGAGAGCACTGTCCAAAATACAAACAGAAAGGTAGTAAATAAAATAGAGCAGTCGAAACATGCCAATCGGGTTCAAATGTTTCAGGGCGATCTAGAGACGAATCGATATATAATATTATATATGTCTTCAAAAAGCTTTTCTTACTATAAATGAAAAAGAATTAATTATTAAAATATTGAAAATTGTGAAAAATAATATATTTTTAATTCTAAAAATGGGTAAAATTTCATTTTTAATGTTTTTAATTTGTACCGATTCTTATACTTAGAATCGCCGGGCCATATTGTATTTGATATCAATAGAAAGCCCTTTTTCTGAGAATTTTGATAAATATGGCCCCCTGTCACTTATGGAAGTTACCGAACTCTTCAGTCGGCGTGGAATAATGACTGTGTTTTTCTGACAAAGGGTCATCTCATTTATGACGCATCAACCTTGAACTTTTAATAAAGTACACATTTGGATTGCTTACATTTATGAAAAATGTATGTGTGATCGGTTATCCTTTTATGAATCTCAGTTAGACCGAGCAGTGTGTGCTCTGTAAATATGCAATTTTTCAATCGTGTGTCACCCCTAAAATGGTGTCACCCGGTGCGGTCAGCACCCCCCTCTCCACGCCACTGACTGCAACTATAATAAACACGCAAATGACGTCACGTTTTTTAATACAATAACAATTTAACAAATTTTATGAGAAAAACAATATTTTCAAGAATCTTTTGTCTTTTACCCAGCCATTGTGGTAACTCTTCTGTCTTCAAAGATAAAAGTTGCCCAATTGGACATATCTTGATATTTCATGACTTTACTAGCCAATATATCTGGCGTTGCATGGGATTTGCATTCAGAAAAAAAAAATCTGCTTCAGCCTTTTTAATTCACATATTAAACAAAATAAAATTCACTATAACTTTTGTGAAATTTTCGTTCCCCGATGGGATCCCGGTGGGATTCCAAACCCGTTTCCCGTTGGTATCCCGTTACCGATTGGATCCTTTTCCCAAGTGAGATTCCGATCCCGTTGGGATCCCATTTCCCGATAGAATCTCATTAGGTCCCATTACCCGATAGGTTCGCGTTAACGGAACTATTTTTAGCGCCCCTTGTCTTTGTGAGGTAAATGGGATTTTATAGTTTAAGTTTAATTCACTAAAGATCCCTTCTAAAGACGATTTTGGCGCCCCCTGATTTTGATGCCAGTTGCTCTTCGTCCCATCCTCACGACCCTGCTCAAGGACATAGAAGAAATAAATGAAGGGACTATTTCACTATTTCATTCAAGGGCATAGAGCGCCCAGGGTGATGCGGCTTATATTCTGGGCCCCACTGGTTAGAGTGAAATCAACTTGACATCTATTTTATTGTGCTATTAGTGATACTAAAATGCTAAAAAAACATTGAAACAAAAAAATTTGATTTTTGATATTTGATTTATTTAATGTGCAGTCCACTTGACATCGGGATCCAAATCATTTTTTACCATACGTAAAAAAAACAACAAACAATTGATTAAAAAACCCAAACACAATTCTTGCAGGGTTGAACCTTTTGATTATTTCCATCAATGTTTTGATGAACAATTCTACACAGACACAGACTTTTCACCAATCTGCATACTGGTTCGTTACAGTCGAAGAAATAACAAATTTTTTTGGAATTAGCCATGAGATGTCTTGCCTGATGTATCCCTCAATACAAATGTACTGGACAACTTCAAATAGGGTGCCAAATATTGCAGAATCGATGGCTCCAACTAAACAGTGTTTACTATGGTCAAAAAAGGACAAAAATTATATAGAGGAACAGTGTACATGTCTAACAAAACAATGTAATCACAACATGGGAGGTGTCGACTTGTGTGACCGAACTTTGGGGCTATTACGCTACTTAAGCAATAAATTCCAAATGGTCAATCAGAGTAATATTCCATATGTTGGACCAATGCATAGTTTCAATACTGGGACCGAGAAGACATGGAGCAACTAAGCCTGCCTGAAAAAGCACTCCTCCATTTGATGACGTCACCTTTGAAAAATATAGAGGAAAAAAAAAAGCGTCCCTGTGCCCAATCCAGGTTTTCATTAACAAGTTGCCCATCTCTCTGATATTCCAGATATTGATTCAAATTCTTTTTCAAAATGTAGCAGAGAAGAATCTTCAGCTAAATGCAGGGTGCACTGTTCAACTAGCAAAGCATTTTTGTGTTTGGTTTCCAACAGGAACTGCTTCAAACTCTTTCATACCAAATGCAAGTGAATGAATCTGAGATTAACATCTGACAAATCAGGAACAAATTGGTTATGCCAGACATAGCGACTTTCACTTTTTTTGTTGTCTTTGGACAAAGGTTCTTCGTCTTCAGATGATTCATTTTCAGAGTTTGATTCATTGTAATCCATGTCGTCATCTATATCGATTTCATCAGATATCTGACGATTGTTCAACATCACAAATAACTGTTCTGTGTGGTATTTTCTCTGAGTATTGCCTACAACTGTAAAAAAAAAAAAGAAAAAAAAATCAGGTTGCATGATGAAAATAATGAATAATAATAAATATATTTTTTATAATAAATTATCATTATCTGACGAGTGTTCAACATCACAAATAACTGTTCTGTGTGGTATTTTCTCTGAGTATTGCCTACAACTGTAAAAAAAAAAAAAAGAAAAAAAAATCAGGTTGCATGATGAAAATAATGAATAATAATAAATATATTTTTTATAATAAATTATCAAAATCAGGGATTTTCTTGAAATTTCAACAAACTAATATTGTAGAATGCCTAAATTAAAAATATTCCCACTTGAGATACAGTATTATTATTAGTTAGTACTAAGTTTAGTGAACCTAGGTACTCGGTAATTTTCATTATTTTTTTATTTAAAAATCTATTAATAAATTTAAAGAATATATAAGAGATCTAACTAAATACTGACTAAGATATGTGTATCTAAATGAGTAATTACTTTAATAACAATGACATCTAAAAATGACATCGATTGCATAGAACTATGACTACGCCTTTTATTCTAATGTGTGTCGTCACCGTTTCACCGGTGTTGTTGTTTTGATTTGAGTCCTGTGTCCAGTAGACTGAACACCTTTTTCAATGATGAAATAAACTACGATATTATGATATATGAATAAAAGTCCTATTATATTCGTATTCTTTGACATATAATTGTCTTAAAACAACATTAAAATCTTTAGACTGATTTAAATCTAATAAATAATAGCAACAAACTTACCAGCACCCCCTGAACACGAAGCTACTGCCCCTCTGTCGGCCATCTTAAAATTAAGTATTGTCTATCTCGGCGTAAAAGTAGGTGAAACTAGTGTAAAAATGTGTCCAGCAGGCTGCACAAGAGGATCCAAACGAAAATTAGCTACCAAGTTAGAATAAGACATAGAAAACTATTGTCGAGTGGGCTGCACGCCTGGACTCAGGAGAAGACGGGGCTGAGACTCTAAGTGCTCTCCAAGTGCCAGTAGAGTCTCTGGTTGACCATTCTCTCTGCTAACATCGATGTCAGAGAGATCGGGCGATAGAGTTTCTTCCCTTCTTTGGGAATAGGGACGATGGTAGGATTCCTGTTTCCCATGATCTGTTTATGATTTTCAATAGCTCTGTCCTAGCTATCGGGACAAGGTTTTTAATCATCTCGTTACATATCTTGTCCGGACCTGGTACCTTGGCGGTGCCGCACTTGTCAATGGCGGTTTGGAATTGAACCATAGTGAAAGGCGCGGTGAAGACTTCTGCATGCGGCCCCCACTTCTTGGCCACTTTTCCATTTCGCCGGAGACGGTTAAGGTTTTGGCTTTCTCTGGTCTCTTTTTGCTTCCAATTGATTTGCAAAATGCTTGTTTAGGGCATCGGCACTTTTGACATCTGTGGTTGTCGTTTGCAACGGACGCAGATTTCGGAACTTTCCCGTCCATCAATCACCACACCTTTTTGCCGTCTTTTTAGCACGTACTAACCCATTTTTCCTTTTTCGCCCTATCAACGTCCTTCCGGACCTCTGCCGTCAGTCTGTTGTAAGCAGCGGCCGTCTTCAACTTTCCGGCTTTGGCCCGGCCTCTCTTTCGTTCACGGACTATTTTAGCCAGCCTCTTTTTCCAAAAGGGGTTGAACTTGGGGTTCCCGTTAGTTCTTGGAATTGTCCTCTCCGGGGGAGGCGTTGCGTTACCTCAACCCACCGTTTAGGGAGTAGTTCGGTCAGGACGTAACTGGGACGAAACGGTCGCCTCGGGGCGGCTTTCTCAGGGCTGCGTCTTTTTTAATCACTGGCACGGGTTTGGGCGGCCACCCACTGCCTCATACCCGTCAACGGCAACACGTAATCATGTTAGCGCTTAAACTTTCGTTGCGTTGGAAATCATGCGTTTTGCCTGGGATCTTTTACTTTTAGCTTCAGAGGGAGAAACTCCCCCCTACTGGTCAGGTACGCCACGGAGAGGCAAGATCTCGTGTAACACCACCGAGAGCTTGTGGTGCTGGGTAAGGATTTTCCAGAGGTCCACCCTAACAAAAATTCTGTTACAGTTGTTGAATTGACCAATCTCGTATAATGCACACAGTAACAAAGTAAAAAGGGGGAGTCCAGTCTTAATGTTTAGGATATAATATAGGGGCTTCTATATCCAATATCTGCATTTTTGTCTCTCTCTCTCTCTTGCTTCCAATTAGAGTCAATGAGCTTTTAATAAAAACAAAAATGTTTTGTTTTTCATTCTGTCTTGTGTAGTCTCTACTAATACTTGTTATAGAGACTAGCGATAATGA
Organism: Lymnaea stagnalis; assembly: GCA_964033795.1. Taxonomy (NCBI): domain Eukaryota; kingdom Metazoa; phylum Mollusca; class Gastropoda; family Lymnaeidae; genus Lymnaea; species Lymnaea stagnalis. The sequence continues at coordinate 42,190 of CAXITT010001136.1, read as the reverse complement.
TAATTATACATCTCATATAAGAAAAAACACGAATTTTTCGCCCGGAAAATCTGTTCACCCCCCCCCCCGCCCCTTTTATTTTTTGGTGTTGTTTCCAGTACAGTATTTTATCCTTTTGTAAAAGTGCTAATCAGGTGCGTATATTATTTTTTAATTTATTTTGTTGATGCCAGATTTTTAAGCACCTGTTAGTATGCTAAACGAAATTCTCAAACTGTTAGCATGTTCACAAAAAGAATGAAATACTGGAGGAAAAAAGGGCCGGGGGTGGGGGGAGCGGAGACTGAACTCAATTATATTTTGTGTTTTGGGATAGGGACCAAAATTTTGTGGGGTTTTTCTTATATGAAATTATAATATATGAATTATAATTCCGAACAAAGGCCTCCTGCATGGGTAGATGAATCTAGATCAAACTTGATAGACTTGATTATTCAAAAACCCGTATTGAAACATAATCTTTACCGTAATGACTTCATAATTTTTTAATTTTTCCTAAGATTAGACAATATACAAGGCGTGGCTCGTGATGATATACAGAAATGTACATGTTTTAGCTCTTAGCAATCTACATTAATTTGGCCTGTAAATTCTTAAAATAAAATCCGAAAGGTTTCCCGATTCTCAGTGGGTTTCCTTCCCTATTGTAATCCCATTTCCCAGTATGGGATCCAGTTCCCAACCCCATTGAGATGACCCCATGGGGATTCCGAATCAGGAGATCTCTATCCCGATGGATCCCATTTCCCGGTGGGAAGCCGAACCCAGTGGGATCCAGTTTCGCCGATGGGATCCAGTACCCCTTGTGATCCTGTTCAGTGGGATATATATTTCCAGTAGGATTTCGTTCTCCGGTGCGGTCCTATTCTCTGGATGGACCCTGTTCCTTTGTGGATCCCATTCCTTGGAGTGATCCCGTTCTCCGTGTGATCCCATTCAGGTTATCTGCTTTGATACTGTTACCAAATTGGATCACGTTTTCTCAGTTGGATCCCGTTCCCCATTAGGATCCTCTTCTCATTGAGATCACGTTCCTGGATGGATCCTTTCCCCCGGGGGGATTTTTAAGGGGTTTGACGATCCATCATTACAGGTAATAATAATAAATAATACTAAAGTTCATTTTAAAGCCCGCTTCATCCCTTATTTAAGGCGTGAAGCGCAATAAAACAAAACACAAAACAAAATCTATATACAAGCCCATAGACATCGAGGAATATGCGCAAGCTCCTTGGAGAACAAGGGGTAAGACTACATCACCCCAGCATGTGAGTGCGACAAAGATTTGTTTTCAACTCAGTTTTGAAAGACTCCGGTGTCTGGTTGCTTCTGATAGTGACAGGATGTCCGTTTCAGATTCTTGGGCCAGCAAAAGCGAAAGTGCACTTGGCTAAGTGGTGGAGTTAAAACTATTTTCAACGTTGTGATTATATGACACTGATGATCGGCATAACGCACGGTCCCCCCAGCCCCCCCCCCTACCTTTTTTTTCGCACTTAGTGTTGGGATGCGGATAGACTTTGAAGCCTTGGTTTGGGGGGAGGGGATTAGAAGTGGACCATGAAGAAGTGTGATCATGTGTCCATTTTCGTTTAAACATTTGTGGGGGGGGGGAGGGATCGGCCATGACCGCAAGTGGTCATTTAATGATGGTCATCTTAAAATGGTAAGAAAATACGTTGACCATAAGTTCAAATTTGAACATCCCTCCTTTTTT
>CAXITT010001136.1:20055-33451 GCA_964033795.1 Lymnaea stagnalis | reverse complement strand
CGCACTTAGTGTTGGGATGCGGATAGACTTTGAAGCCTTGGTTTGGGGGGAGGGGATTAGAAGTGGACCATGAAGAAGTGTGATCATGTGTCCATTTTCGTTTAAACATTTGTGGGGGGGGGGGGAGGGATCGGCCATGACCGCAAGTGGTCATTTAATGATGGTCATCTTAAAATGGTAAGAAAATACGTTGTCCATCAGCTCTAATTTGAGCATCCCTCCTTTTTTCGTATGCCAATGCCAATTAACTTGACTGGGTAATGGCTAATGATTATATTAAATTTTAAAAGCTGCAGCAGCTTGGCCTGAGATTTGGTTTACACGCGCACTTCTTGAGGCAATAAAGCACGTCAATACAACTAGAGAATTTCTTACGAGGCGTTCCACTTTGAAGAACAAAATGGAATGCAACAGTTGCAAAGTGGCTTGTAAAGTGGCTAAATGTAAGTATGAGAAGTCCCTAATGATTGTTGCGTTCTGGATATTATTTTTGATTACGCGTTGTCCTTGCGAGTGATTAATTAGTTAGTGAATGCTCTTCCTGCGATAATTTTGACGTATTTTTATGCGTATTATGATGTATTGTCGAGTCTGTTTTGTGACGTAAGTGTGGCAATCGGGAAAGGAACTTTGTAGAAGGTTGTGTTTTATTTCTCTCTCATAAAATACTTTTACACTTCATATGGTTCGTTCTTTTTTGTTTTAGTAATAAGTGGTTAAGTCTATTTGACTATGGAGTTGCGCTGCACTGTGTTAGATCTACAAATGTATTTAAATTTTAGTTTTTACTACGTTATAATTTTAATAAATGTATATTTTTTGAATAAAAAAAGGGCACAACTTTTTAATGTTAATATACATAGCAGAAATGTGTGTGTTTTATGAACAGTTTAAAAATCAATCAATTGTATTGAACAAATTTACTTTTTAGAATGGAAAAATACATAATCAGTTTTGTCACTCACGGTTATTAAATTTAATGAAACCTAACGGTTTTGGAGGAATAATCATTGGGAACATCATTGATGATATAGCTTGGCACCAGTGACGTCGCAGGAGTTTTCGGAATGTGTCATTGTAACAATGTAATCCGCCTTTCCTTTAATTTCAGACTTTCCTTCTTTTAGATGAGTTGCCATCCAAGGTGAACTTGTCCCATCTACTGGTGATGTTTTGGCTTGACTGATTTGGCTGGAATTGATCTCCATACCACCAACTTAAGATTTGCTCCGTTTAGACTACTCAGCTACCCATTGAAAGATAATAATTAATAAAATATTCTCATCACATCTTTAAACCCCTAAAATGCATCGTTGTAGTGGATATTTTCCCACACCCATTCTAAGTGTCCTGCCCATCGTAACCTGACTTTTGTTATTTTTATTATCGTGTATCCTGATCTAAACTTTAGAATTTCTGGTTGGTTCGTACTCTCCATCCATATTCATCATTTGTTGGTCCACATATTTTCATGAGAACGTTTCTCTCCCATGTCTGCCGTTTTTGTTAGGGTCCAATTTTGATTACATTTTTATTAATTGTTTTCTTTGTTTCTCTTGTAAAATTTTACCTTTTGGGTATTTTCTGACCGGAGCACGGAAGGGGTGCGAGGAGGGGGAAATTCCATAATTGTACTGAAATAGTTTTGCCTGAGATGGGAAAATCATAAAAGTCATTCAGATCAATCCTTCATCATCATCATGTCCTTGGACCTCCTCTTGTGGTGCCCTGCAATATTTCTTCGGCAAGCCCTTGTTTCCTTGTTACGTGGCCGTACCATTGTAGTTTGCGTTTTTTCACAGTCACCAATTACCCGGCGAACACTTTCTTTCACTACATCATATGGTCCTAATAGCAGATGCCAAAAATGCTTCTGAAGCATCTCATCTAGATCGCCTTTATTTTCCTTTCAAGATGGGCTAAATGTCCAGGATTAACAGATATACAGGAAAATGGAGAGGACTAATGAGTGCTGGGGGCTAAGAAGGACTAAGAAGGGTAATAAACAAAGCTAGGCCTAGATCCATCAATTCAAATAGAGCCTAAGACTATTGATATTTTTACAGCTTATATAAGGAAAAACTGAAATGGGAATCCCGGCCCCAGAGAGATGGATTTTATGTGTGTAGTATCCAAGTATTTGAATATGGATACTCCAATGAATGTATATTTTGGTCAAAATGCATCTATTCATTTATGAGTATTAAGCCTATTAATATAGCTCCATAAAGAAAAATAAAATGGGACCTCAGGAGTTCAGTTCCCATCGGTATATGAATTCAAGATCCAAGATCTCGGCGCAGTCCCGTTTCCCAGTGTGATCCCAAAACCCGGTGGATCCATACCGGTTTAGGATCCCAATCCCATTGGGATCAAGATTATGCTTGGAACCTGACCCATTTAGAATCCTGTAGAAAAACATTATTGTGGTAAGAGAGAACAGGTCTGCACAGGTCAGAGCAGAATAGAAATGAATAGAACTAACAAACACTTCAGTAATTCCTTAGATCCCACTATATATCCTCTTGTAATAATTTATAACTTTTTGGAGTTTCTAGATTAGATCTAAATTTTACAAAGTGCTATAATCATTGTTTTATATTTGAAAGGGATGAAAGACTTTGAATGGGTATGCTCTTTTGTAGTTTTTGTAATTTTGCGTTTTGTGTTTTAATGAAGTAAAATTTAAATTGTTACATTTCTTTTGTAATATGGTTGACTTGGTACGATACTTCCAGGCTTTGGGGATAAAGCGTAATTTTTTTAAAATTAACTTTATTTTTATCGTTATATAGCTTAATTTAGAAAAAGTGGAACAAGCCCCCGACCCCATAGGGATAAATATTTTAAGTTCAGTACCCCTCGGTATTGGAATATTGATGATCAAGCGTATGTGTACTAATTTTCATGTAAGAGTTTTTCTTGTTTTATTTTTATAGCTCATATTATTAGAAAAAAAAAAATCTGTGCCACTGGCCCAAAACGGAATGGTATAAAAAGTTAATAACCACTTTGGATGATGGATATATGTGCCAAGTTTGGTCAAGATCCGTGTAAAAACGTGTGACTGACGAAAAATGAAGCATACAATCACTTTAAATATATATACTAGCCTAAATACCTGGCGTGGCCGGGTTACATGAGTGACCCATACTGGTGTGAACCTCAATCCCATTGGGACCCCAATCCCATTTTGAAAATATCACGTATGTTCCCTAAACCCGGTTGATTCAATCTGGTTTAGGATCCCAATCCCGTTGGGATCAAGATTATAATGGGATCCTGACCCATTTTGAATCCTGTATGAAAACATTCTGAAGTGGTACGAGAGAACAGGTCTACAAAGGTCAGGGCAGAATTCTAGATTAAACTTAACAAACTGCTCAAAACGTGTAAAAACTACTTTTCTAATAATTTTTTAATACAATAAAAAATTTCAATATTTGCCATAATTATAAACCTTTTTTCTTTTAAGTCGATAAAGGCATCCCCGGAGGTTGTGTATATGGGGGAGGGGGGTGGCTACCATAACTGTACCGATGTAGTTATGCCTGAGAATGGGGGCCCTATAATTATCAGACAGTGTTAAAATTGAAAATTGTCACATTTAAAAAAATCGTTGCCATTGATAAATTTTTAAAAATTTTTTCGACTTTACTAGAAAATTCTAGTGGGCACTGCATGTACTTCATATTTTTATTCATATATTCCACATATATTTCCATGAGGATACTGCAACCAAGCTAGGCATATATCCTTGAATTCACAAGGAGCTAAAGTTGGCTTGATAGAAAAAAATAAAATGGTGCCACCAAATATTATGATTTCAGAACCCATTGATATTTGAATATGGATAATCAACAATATGTGTAAAAAGTTGTGTCAAGATACATCTATTCATATAGGAGTATACATCCTGTTGATCAAACAGTTCGAAAACATGGTGTCCTTTTAGACTGAAGCCTAACTTAGGGAACATCTCATTAACATGCTTTGCAATGCAATTTTTCTAGAGTTGCGCGAAAATAGTCAAATGAGAAATTTCTATTGGATTAATGCATCAAAAAGTCCAATGTATTTCTGTTATCTTGCATTTACTGCAATTGGTTGTCTTCCAGCTACGTTCCTGGATAAAATACAAAAAGCAAAAAAAAATGCAGGTCAATTCTTCTTCGTAAACGCAAATTCGTCCATGCTAAAAACACTTCTGAGAGTGCTCAGATAGAGTACAAAATTGCAGTTCCTGCAACCGCTTCTTGCATGAACCTGGAGCCGTCCTATCACAAAGCGCTCATAACGCCTTATTTACCCAGTAGACACATCCGCGCATCCGAGAGTGGCAAACTCTCGATACCGCGTAATCGACTAACGGAAGGCGCACTTTCGAATTTGCTGGCAAAACAATTGTGAACACTCTTGCTAACGTCTTCAGAAACGAACACTTCAATAATAACTTAGATCCTACTATATATCCTCTTGTAATAATTTAGAACTTTCTGGAGCTTTCTAGATTAAATTTAACAACGTTCTCTAATCATTTTTTGAATACGATAAAAAAATACTTAGACAATTGTCATGATTACAATCCTTTTTCTTTTAAGAACCTATAAAGGTGCCCCGGGTCGGGGGCTATTCCATAACTATACCGATTTAGTTATGCCTGAGATAGTGGGCCTTATAAAAATCAGACGGAAAAACAACACTGTTAAAATTTAAAATTTGTCACATTTAAAAAATCGCATAAAGATGCCATATATATGGCTTCTTTAGCTGATCGAACTTTATTGAAAATTCTAGTCGGCACTGCGTAGAACCTACAGTTTTGTCTAGGCATATTGATAATTATATAGCTTGATTAGAAAAAAAATGATGCCCCCGGATATTATGAGTTGAGAACCCATCGCTATTTGAATATTGACAATAAACTGTATGTGTACTTTGGTCAAGATCCATCTTTTTATGTAGGAATATGAATCCTGTTGTTCAAACAGTGCGAAACCTTGGTATCTACTTAGCCAGAGAATAACTATGGAAAATCACATTAACATGCTTTGCAATGCGATTTTTCTAGAGTTGTGCAGAAATATTCAAATCAGACATTTCTTTTGGATTAATGCATCAAAGAGACCGATGTCTATATTTCTGTTATCTTGCATTAACTACCGCAAGGCTCTCATAGTGGGTCTTCCAGCTACGTTCCTGGATAAAATACAAAAAGCAAAAAAAAATGCAGCTCAATTCTTCTTCGTAAACGCAAATTCGTCCATGCTAAAAACACTTCTGAGAGTGCTCAGATAGAGTACAAAATTGCAATTCTTGCTTGACTGATTTGGCTGGAATTGATCTCCATACCACCAACTTAAGATTTGCTCCGTTTAGACTACTCAGCTACCCATTGAAAGATAATAATTAATAAAATATTCTCATCACATCTTTAAACCCCTAAAATGCATCGTTGTAGTGGATATTTTCCCACACCCATTCTAAGTGTCCTGCCCATCGTAACCTGACTTTTGTTATTTTTATTATCGTGTATCCTGATCTAAACTTTAGAATTTCTGGTTGGTTCGTACTCTCCATCCATATTCATCATTTGTTGGTCCACATATTTTCATGAGAACGTTTCTCTCCCATGTCTGCCGTTTTTGTTAGGGTCCAATTTTGATTACATTTTTATTAATTGTTTTCTTTGTTTCTCTTGTAAAATTTTACCTTTTGGGTATTTTCTGACCGGAGCACGGAAGGGGTGCGAGGAGGGGGAAATTCCATAATTGTACTGAAATAGTTTTGCCTGAGATGGGAAAATCATAAAAGTCATTCAGATCAATCCTTCATCATCATCATGTCCTTGGACCTCCTCTTGTGGTGCCCTGCAATATTTCTTCGGCAAGCCCTTGTTTCCTTGTTACGTGGCCGTACCATTGTAGTTTGCGTTTTTTCACAGTCACCAATTACCCGGCGAACACTTTCTTTCACTACATCATATGGTCCTAATAGCAGATGCCAAAAATGCTTCTGAAGCATCTCATCTAGATCGCCTTTATTTTCCTTTCAAGATGGGCTAAATGTCCAGGATTAACAGATATACAGGAAAATGGAGAGGACTAATGAGTGCTGGGGGCTAAGAAGGACTAAGAAGGGTAATAAACAAAGCTAGGCCTAGATCCATCAATTCAAATAGAGCCTAAGACTATTGATATTTTTACAGCTTATATAAGGAAAAACTGAAATGGGAATCCCGGCCCCAGAGAGATGGATTTTATGTGTGTAGTATCCAAGTATTTGAATATGGATACTCCAATGAATGTATATTTTGGTCAAAATGCATCTATTCATTTATGAGTATTAAGCCTATTAATATAGCTCCATAAAGAAAAATAAAATGGGACCTCAGGAGTTCAGTTCCCATCGGTATATGAATTCAAGATCCAAGATCTCGGCGCAGTCCCGTTTCCCAGTGTGATCCCAAAACCCGGTGGATCCATACCGGTTTAGGATCCCAATCCCATTGGGATCAAGATTATGCTTGGAACCTGACCCATTTAGAATCCTGTAGAAAAACATTATTGTGGTAAGAGAGAACAGGTCTGCACAGGTCAGAGCAGAATAGAAATGAATAGAACTAACAAACACTTCAGTAATTCCTTAGATCCCACTATATATCCTCTTGTAATAATTTATAACTTTTTGGAGTTTCTAGATTAGATCTAAATTTTACAAAGTGCTATAATCATTGTTTTATATTTGAAAGGGATGAAAGACTTTGAATGGGTATGCTCTTTTGTAGTTTTTGTAATTTTGCGTTTTGTGTTTTAATGAAGTAAAATTTAAATTGTTACATTTCTTTTGTAATATGGTTGACTTGGTACGATACTTCCAGGCTTTGGGGATAAAGCGTAATTTTTTTAAAATTAACTTTATTTTTATCGTTATATAGCTTAATTTAGAAAAAGTGGAACAAGCCCCCGACCCCATAGGGATAAATATTTTAAGTTCAGTACCCCTCGGTATTGGAATATTGATGATCAAGCGTATGTGTACTAATTTTCATGTAAGAGTTTTTCTTGTTTTATTTTTATAGCTCATATTATTAGAAAAAAAAAAATCTGTGCCACTGGCCCAAAACGGAATGGTATAAAAAGTTAATAACCACTTTGGATGATGGATATATGTGCCAAGTTTGGTCAAGATCCGTGTAAAAACGTGTGACTGACGAAAAATGAAGCATACAATCACTTTAAATATATATACTAGCCTAAATACCTGGCGTGGCCGGGTTACATGAGTGACCCATACTGGTGTGAACCTCAATCCCATTGGGACCCCAATCCCATTTTGAAAATATCACGTATGTTCCCTAAACCCGGTTGATTCAATCTGGTTTAGGATCCCAATCCCGTTGGGATCAAGATTATAATGGGATCCTGACCCATTTTGAATCCTGTATGAAAACATTCTGAAGTGGTACGAGAGAACAGGTCTACAAAGGTCAGGGCAGAATTCTAGATTAAACTTAACAAACTGCTCAAAACGTGTAAAAACTACTTTTCTAATAATTTTTTAATACAATAAAAAATTTCAATATTTGCCATAATTATAAACCTTTTTTCTTTTAAGTCGATAAAGGCATCCCCGGAGGTTGTGTATATGGGGGAGGGGGGTGGCTACCATAACTGTACCGATGTAGTTATGCCTGAGAATGGGGGCCCTATAATTATCAGACAGTGTTAAAATTGAAAATTGTCACATTTAAAAAAATCGTTGCCATTGATAAATTTTTAAAAATTTTTTCGACTTTACTAGAAAATTCTAGTGGGCACTGCATGTACTTCATATTTTTATTCATATATTCCACATATATTTCCATGAGGATACTGCAACCAAGCTAGGCATATATCCTTGAATTCACAAGGAGCTAAAGTTGGCTTGATAGAAAAAAATAAAATGGTGCCACCAAATATTATGATTTCAGAACCCATTGATATTTGAATATGGATAATCAACAATATGTGTAAAAAGTTGTGTCAAGATACATCTATTCATATAGGAGTATACATCCTGTTGATCAAACAGTTCGAAAACATGGTGTCCTTTTAGACTGAAGCCTAACTTAGGGAACATCTCATTAACATGCTTTGCAATGCAATTTTTCTAGAGTTGCGCGAAAATAGTCAAATGAGAAATTTCTATTGGATTAATGCATCAAAAAGTCCAATGTATTTCTGTTATCTTGCATTTACTGCAATTGGTTGTCTTCCAGCTACGTTCCTGGATAAAATACAAAAAGCAAAAAAAAATGCAGCTCAATTCTTCTTCGTAAACGCAAATTCGTCCATGCTAAAAACACTTCTGAGAGTGCTCAGATAGAGTACAAAATTGCAATTCCTGCAACCGCTTCTTGCATGAACCTGGAGCCGTCCTATCACAAAGCCTTCCTAACGCCTTATTTACCCAGTAGACACATCCGCGCATCCGAGAGTGGCAAACTCTCGATACCGCGTAATCGACTAACGGAAGGCGCACTTTCGAATTTGCTGGCAAAACAATTGTGAACACTCTTGCTAACGTCTTCAGAAACGAACACTTCAATAATAACTTAGATCCTACTATATATCCTCTTGTAATAATTTAGAACTTTCTGGAGCTTTCTAGATTAAATTTAACAACGTTCTCTAATCATTTTTTGAATACGATAAAAAAATACTTAGACAATTGTCATGATTACAATCCTTTTTCTTTTAAGAACCTATAAAGGTGCCCCGGGTCGGGGGCTATTCCATAACTATACCGATTTAGTTATGCCTGAGATAGTGGGCCTTATAAAAATCAGACGGAAAAACAACACTGTTAAAATTTAAAATTTGTCACATTTAAAAAATCGCATAAAGATGCCATATATATGGCTTCTTTAGCTGATCGAACTTTATTGAAAATTCTAGTCGGCACTGCGTAGAACCTACAGTTTTGTCTAGGCATATTGATAATTATATAGCTTGATTAGAAAAAAAATGATGCCCCCGGATATTATGAGTTGAGAACCCATCGCTATTTGAATATTGACAATAAACTGTATGTGTACTTTGGTCAAGATCCATCTTTTTATGTAGGAATATGAATCCTGTTGTTCAAACAGTGCGAAACCTTGGTATCTACTTAGCCAGAGAATAACTATGGAAAATCACATTAACATGCTTTGCAATGCGATTTTTCTAGAGTTGTGCAGAAATATTCAAATCAGACATTTCTTTTGGATTAATGCATCAAAGAGACCGATGTCTATATTTCTGTTATCTTGCATTAACTACCGCAAGGCTCTCATAGTGGGTCTTCCAGCTACGTTCCTGGATAAAATACAAAAAGCAAAAAAAAATGCAGCTCAATTCTTCTTCGTAAACGCAAATTCGTCCATGCTAAAAACACTTCTGAGAGTGCTCAGATAGAGTACAAAATTGCAATTCCTGCAACCGCTGCTTACATGACCTGGAGCCGTCCTATCACAAAGCGCTCATAACGCCTTATGTACCTAGTAGACAACTCCGCGCATCCGAGAGTGGCAAACTCTCGATACCGCGTAATCGATTAACTGAAGGCGCACTTTCGAATTTGCTGGCAAAACAATAGGGAACACCTTTCCTAACGTCTTCAGAAACAAACACTTCAATAATCACTTAGATCCTACTATATATCCTCTTGTAATAATTTAGAACTTTCTGGAGCTTTCTAGATTAAATTTAACAACGTTCTCTAATCATTTTTTGAATACGATTAAAAAATACTTAGACAATTGTCATGATTACAATCCTTTTTCTTTTCAGAACCCATAAAGGTGCCCCGGGTCGGGGGCTATTCCATAACTATACCGATTTAGTTATCCCTGAGATAGTGGGCCTTATAAAAATCAGACGGAAAAACAACACTGTTAAAATTTAAAATTTGTCACATTTAAAAAATCGCATAAAGATGCCATATATATGGCTTCTTTAGCTGATCGAACTTTATAGAAAATTCTAGTCGGCACTGCGTAGAACCTACAGTTTTGTCTAGGCATATTGATAATTATATAGCTTGATTAGAAAAAAAATGATGCCCCCGGATATTATGAGTTGAGAACCCATCGCTATTTGAATATGGACAATAAACTGTATGTGTACTTTGGTCAAGATCCATCTTTTATGTAGGAGTATGAATTCTGTTGTTCAAACAGTGCGAAACCTTGGTATCTACTTAGCCAGAGAATAACTTTGGAAAATCACATTAACATGCTTTGCAACATGATTTTTCTAGAGTTGTGCAGAAATATTCAAATCAGACATTTCTTTTGGATTAATGCATCAAAGAGGCCGATGTCTGTATTTCTGTTATCTCGCATTGACTACTGCAAGGCTCTCATGGTGGGTCTTCCAGCTACATTCCTGGATAAAATACAAAAAGCACAAAATAATGTGGCTCACATTGTTCTTAGTAAACACCAATTCGACCATGCGAAAACACTTCTGAGAGTGCTCAGATAGAGTACAAAATTGCAGTTCCAGCAACCGCTTCTTGCATGAACCTGGAGCCGTCCTATCACAAAGCCTTCCTAACGCCTTATTTACCCAGTAGACACATCCGCGCATCCGAGAGTGGCAAACTCTCGATACCGCGTAATCGACTAACTGAAGGCGCACTTTCGAATTTGCTGGCAAAACAATAGGGAACACCCTTCCTAACGTCTTCAGAAACAAACACTTCAATAATCACTTAGATCCTACTATATATCCTCTTGTAATAATTTAGAACTTTCTGGAGCTTTCTAGATTAAATTTAACAACGTTCTCTTATCATTTTTTGAATACGATAAAAAAATACTTAGACAATTGTCATGATTACAATCCTTTTTCTTTTAAGAACCTATAAAGGTGCCCCGGGTCGGGGGCTATTCCATAACTATACCGATTTAGTTATGCCTGAGATAGTGGGCCTTATAAAAATCAGACGGAAAAACAACACTGTTAAAATTTAAAATTTGTCACATTTAAAAAATCGCATAAAGATGCCATATATATGGCTTCTTTAGCTGATCGAACTTTATTGAAAATTCTAGTCGGCACTGCGTAGAACCTACAGTTTTGTCTAGGCATATTGATAATTATATAGCTTGATTAGAAAAAAAATGATGCCCCCGGATATTATGAGTTGAGAACCCATCGCTATTTGAATATGGACAATAAACTGTATGTGTACTTTGGTCAAGATCCATCTTTTTATGTAGGAATATGAATCCTGTTGTTCAAACAGTGCGAAACCTTGGTATCTACTTAGCCAGAGAATAACTATGGAAAATCACATTAACATGCTTTGCAATGCGATTTTTCTAAGAGTTGTGCAGAAATATTCAAATCAGACATTTCTTTTGGATTAATGCATCAAAGAGGCCGATGTCTGTATTTCTGTTATCTCGCATTGACTACTGCAAGGCTCTCATGGTGGGTCTTCCAGCTACATTCCTGGATAAAATACAAAAAGCACAAAATAATGTGGCTCACATTGTTCTTAGTAAACACCAATTCGACCATGCGAAAACACTTCTGAGAGTGCTCAGATAGAGTTCAAAATTGCAGTTCCTGCAACCGCTGCTTGCATGACCTGGAGCTCTGTCCTATCACAAAGCGCTCATAACGCCTTATTTACCCAGTAGACAACTCCGCGCATCCGAGAGTGGCAAACTCTCGATACCGCGTAATCGACTAACTGAATGCGCACTTTCGAATTTGCTGGCAAAACAATTGGGAACAATTTTCCTAACGTCTTCAGAAAAAAACACTTCAATAATCTCTTAGATCCTACTATATATCCTCTTGTAATAAGTTAGAACTTTCTGGAGTTTTCTAGATTAAATTTAACAACGTTCTCTTATCATTTTTTGAATACGATAAAAAAATACTTAGACAATTGTCATGATTACAATCCTTTTTCTTTTCAGAACTCATAAAGGTGCCCCGGGTCGGGGGCTATTCCATAAATATACCGATTTAGTTATGCCTGAGATAGTGGGCCTTATAAAAATCAGACGGAAAAACAACACTGTTAAAATTTAAAATTTGTCACATTTAAAAAATCGCATAAAGATTGGCATCTTTACATATGGCTTCTTTAGCTGATCGAACTTTATTGAAAATTCTAGTCGGCACTGCGTAGAACCTACAGTTTTGTCTAGGCATATTGATAATTATATAGCTGGATTAGAAAAAAAATGAAGCCCACGGATATTATGAGTTGAGAACCCATCGCTATTTGATTATGGACAATAAACTGTATGTGTACTTTGGTCAAGATCAATCTTTTATGTAGGAATATGAATCTTGTTGTTCAAACAGTGCGAAACCTTGGTATCTACTTAGCCAGAGAATAACTATGGAAAATCACATTAACATGCTTTGCAATGCGATTTTTCTAAGAGTTGTGCAGAAATATTCAAATCAGACATTTCTTTTGAATTAATGTATAAAAGAGACCGATGTCTTATTTCTGTTATCTTGCAATGACTACTGCAAGGCTCTCATAGTGGGTTTTCCAGCTATGTTCCTGGATAAAATACAAAAACCAAAAAATAATGTGGCTCGCATTGTTCTTAGTAAACACCAATTCGACCATGCGAAAACACTTCTGAGAGCGCTCAGATAGAGTAAAAAATTGCAGTTCCTGCAACCGCTGCTTGCATGACCTGGAGCCGTCCTATCACAAAGCGCTCATAACGCCTTATTTACCCAGTAGACAACTCCGCGCATCCGAGAGTGGCAAACTCTTGATACCGCGTAATCGACTAACTGAAGGCGCACTTTCGAATTTGCTGGCAAAGCAATATGGAACACCTTTCCTAACGTCTTCAGAAACAAACACTTCAATAATCACTTAGATCCTACTATATATCCTCTTGTAATAATTTAGAACTTTCTGGAGTTTTCTAGATTAAATTTAACAACGTTCTCTTATCATTTTTTGAATACGATAAAAAAATACTTAGACAATTGTCATGATTACAATCCTTTTTCTTTTAAGAACCCATAAAGGTGCCCCGGGTCGGGGGCTATTCCATAACTATACCTATTTAGTTATGCCTGAGATAGTGGGCCTTATAAAAATCAGAGGGAAAAACAACACTGTTAAAATTTAAAATTTGTCACATTTAAAAAATCGAATAAAGATGCCATATATATGGCTTCTTTAGCTGATCGAACTTTATAGAAAATTCTAGTCGGCACTGCGTAGAACCTACATTTTTGTCTATGCATATTGATAATTATATAGCTTGATTAGAAAAAAAAATGATGCCCCCGGATATTATGAGTTGAGAACCCATCGCTATTTGAATATGGACAATAAACTGTATGTGTACTTTGGTCAAGATCCATCTTTT